>CAJQZM010019591.1:0-36557 GCA_907164665.1 Colias nastes | reverse complement strand
GGAAGTCACTATTCCACGCGGACGAAGTCGCGGGCAAAAGCTAGTATAATATAAAATGAATATCAATAACTATCACGCCAGCTTTACAAATCAAAATTCCTTCTCCTTCAAGATTATAGAGCAGGAAAGTGATCTTTCATTTTAATAATATTTATTTACTTACTCTCAACTTTCTACCTCCTAATTATGTTATGATTAAAATAAAATTCTTGGTTGTTATAGAGACAACCTTGAGACGACGATATTATTGATAGTATATAATATTAAGATTCTTTCCAATTTTATTTTCAAATGATATTCCTAAATATGAAGTTATTTCCCAAAAAATATCCAAATAAAACGAATACGATATCAATATTAATATCGAAATTTCTAATACGTAATAAATTGTCTCAGCGTTCGCAAAATTGAAAAAATAATAAGAAGCAATATTTCTTATGAAGATGGAGTTCGAATGATAAAAGTTCTGAATTCAGAAATTGAACAGACAGAAAATAGGTTTTTCCGTAAGAACGTTTTAGATATCTTTATTGTTTCAGAAACAATATGTTTTTGCTTTCTTCGTGAATATTTTATGAACTAGATAATATTATGATATAGATAAGTAAGTATGCAGTTGATATTGTAAGGAAAAACTATGCAATGGATTTTTATAAGGTTTTTTAATAGATAGATTGGTTGTAGTGCTTTCGTATAATATTATGATTTGTTAAGTTTTAGACAAACGAGTGAAACCACGTGCGGGAAGCTAAACAAAATATAAAGCTGTATACATTAGTTACTCAATATCACAATAACGAAAGGAATAAATTTAATAAAATTTAACTTAATAAATTTAAATTAAAATAACAACTGTGACCAAACGTTTGTAAAATTCACGTAAACCTTTCCACTTTAAAAATTACCCCCATTACAAACATTTACAGAACTAGAAACTGCAGTAAAAGGATTTTAGAACTAAAGCTTTATTGTTTTTTACAAATCCACCAATATCCGCTTTAGCCCACACACATAAAGTTCATTTTTAAATAAATCAACATCCACCTGTATTTTCCAGGAAGCTTAAACTTTTTCAACTCCGTTACTTTGACATTTTTAATTAGTAAGTCCAGAGAATCCACTTAAGGTCTTTATTTGCACGTGTATGCTAAAATTAATAAAGGGATAGGTTATATATAGCCTTAACTTTGTATAAGCCATTCGCTTTATAACAGTATTATGCTGATGAATATTGTTCTTGGATATAATGTGAATATTATTTTAACGGACGATTGTTAACGTTTTTAAATACGGGCTGTAGTTACGTTATTTGCTATGGCACGATAAATATACACCTTATTGAACAATTTAATCTTTAGAATAATACATATCCTACTATTCATAACTCCGTGATGCTACAATAATTAATGAAACCGTGATATCAATTAATCAAAATCAGTATCTAACTGTTTTATCTAACCTGTGACTACACTAGAAACTATCCATTTATAGTCAAATGCATGCTTAAAGACTATCAATGCAGTATTATTATAAGACAGTATCAAATGAACATTCACTATTGGCATTCGATTAAATAATAATCAGCTCCTAAACTAAACATAACGTCTTTAGAACGTGCAATAAACCATTATTTCTCATTAGTTAGAAATAACTTCATCTGTATACATAATTACTGAAAACTTATTACGTACCTAGCATGTTTATGTTCAATTATTCTTGAGTCAAATGCAATTGAAAGCAAAGCAATTTGTTACCTACTAATTTTGTTAACAGCTAATATATGTAGACTAATATATGGAAACTATACAACTGCACGGAAAATATGTAAGTAGCTAGTATAGCTTTCCGCCCGCGGCTTCGCCCGCGTTTTCAAAGAAAAACCCGCATAGTTCCCGTTCCCGTTCGATTTCATGGATAAAATCTATCCAATGTGTTAATCCAAGTTACCCTCTATATATGTATGCTAAATTTCATAGTAATCGGTTCAGTAGTACCTATTTGCGTGAAAGAGTAACAAACACACACATACACATCTTCACAAACTTTCGCATTTATAATATTAGTAGGATAGATTTCAGTGCATTATTTATTACGGGGGATTACCACAAAATATAATGATTGTAATCTCGAAATACTATTAACACACATATAGTTTTCTAAGATCTTTTGTACTACGATTTTTGACAATGAATTTTCTATTATATATATTTTTTAGTAGGTACATTTCTATAAAGGCGCTACATCAAAAGATTTGTGTCAAACGCAGATGAAAATCCATACTAATATTATAAATGCGAAAGTAACTCTGTCTGTCTGTCTGTTACTCAATCACGCCTTAACTACTATTTGGTATAGAGATATTTTGATACCCGAGAAAGGACATAGGATAGGTTTTATCCCGGAAATCCTACGGGAACAGGTTTTTCTTTGAAAACGCGGGCGAAGCCGCGGGCGGAATGCTAGTAAACAATATAGTCTATTGATAAGGAAGTAAAGCTTATAATTCGAGGAATAAAGAAGGAAACTAGTATGGCTGATAAAATGATGAAAACATGATTTCTAAACACAACGTGAAATGCAGCGTTTGGAGCAATTTCCGTTTTGAAAACGATGGGCGGTCAATCCACGTTGAAAATAACATATTACGGTCCGTAAATACTTGAAATACCGTATAAAACATACTTTTTAATATATCTATTATGTAAGAAAAAAATATTTATCATTTCATGGGAAATTTATTGTCATACTTTATTATAAACCTATCTCATGAGTTTACTTAAATCAGATAAAATTAATAACAACAAGGATCCTTTTTTCTGATTCGACCTACAACAATTAATAAAAGACTGTATAATATTATTTTGCTATACATCTTAGTTTATCTTCCTATCGCTTATACTAAGCGCCTATATTATACTCTCTATAATATATTTGTATGTATCTTTTTGAATAATAAGTTATAAAACTAGGTTATCTACCCTATTTGGTTCAAACAATATAGGTATTCTAAATTTCAAGAGAACTTAACAATTGTGCGCTAAAATCTTTACAAAATTCATAAAAAAATGTATTTTACAAAGCCGACAAATTCAGAACTTTGTCAAATATCTAAAAGTTTGTCAGCCGTGACGTTACACAAATACCAAGTGACATCGTTCATCTTGATTGATATTAATCTTGGCATAATTCATTGCTAACCAGCTTAGAAGGCATTTAGAAGGTAAGCATTTTGGTGAAATGTTCACGTAATTAGATGTTCGGATTTCTTTTTCAGAATACCTTTTTGTTGGAGGAATTTTGGCGTAACATGGTTGGGGGTTGAGGATTATTTGTACTTACGTAGCTAAGAAATAAGAACAAAATCCAAACAATAGAATAGCATAAAAACTTATATTAACTGTTGTAGTCATTATATTTTTTGTAAGAAACATATTTTATGGCTGAGATAATGAGTAGTGCCTATTTGTTAAATTTTCATTTTGTACCAGTTAAACCAATTTCATACGTAGACATGTTATATACATTATAATATAAATCATTCTGAATTTTTAAAGTTCATAATTATGTCGTTAATATCTAAATAAATTATTCAAAAATTTAAGAAATATAATAAATATTAAGTGTGGAAATCGAGTGAAGATATCATCAAAAGGACATTCAGTGATTGTTGCTAGAATCGTAAGTATATAAAATAACTTGGTACAAATTTAAATTACTTGCGTATTTTATAACCTACATAGGCATTCATGAAGTTAACACAAATATTTTTGCGAACATATTAATAATACACTAATACGCAAAGTAACACGAAAAAAGCCGAAATAAGTTACAAACCACATTACATGAATACACAAAGTTACAGGAAAAAACGCCGAAATAGATTACAAGCACTGTTCAACATTGCACCTGTAAATAACAGACTATTGACTTTTCATTACCTTAGTTCTATCGACTCGATATACAGGCGATATGTGAACTGTATTAGTTAAACTTAGGTGCTATAGCTGCCTTGTGGTTTCATGCAATGTAATCAGTGTAATTCATGGTAAGTGATATTGATACACATGAGCGTTAAAACAACGTTTTATTAGTGTAAACGTTACATTATATAACATAATAATATCTAGTACATAATAATATAGTTAATATAGTTATATAGGATAATTGAAGCTAAATAATATGAGGAAGTTTATAGTGGAGTGTAATGAACATAGTTATTTATTAAAAAGTGTGTGTTTTTTTTTATAATTCCGCTCTTGAGTTCATTTGTCTTCATTTTATCGTGCGACTAAAGTTCTTCATACAAATTCCCATTCATAGAAATCGCTGTTCCGGACATTGCATTCTTTTTAAGTTTATTTTCGCGAAAAGTAGCCTTCTTTCTTTTTCTTTCACAGATTAAAAGAAGAAAGACGTGTAGATCTACATCTATATGTATTATTTTAGTATGAATGATAATTTAGTTCAAGCTATGAATAAAAAAAATAATTAAGAACCTATATATTTACATTAAGAAAAGTATAATCAATTTCCATCATTATAATAAATTATACCTACAAAAACCTCAATTATTATATATTACATTAATTTCGACATTATTAATTTTTAGAGGCTGATGATATAAGTATAAGAAGAAATCAAAATAAACTAGTTGAGAATAAAACTTAATTTTAATAAACGAATCTAAACTCGTAAGTAAACTTAAGATAATGTTATTCTTATTTCTAGTCTTACAAAGTTTTACATGCTACCTATTTTTAATATAATTTAAAACGTCGTTAAATACGATAAGCATTCATTTTGATAATTTAGTTCTTTTTGTTCATTTTTGCACATTATTTTGGGAAGTCTTAGATTTTGAACTTTGATCGCTTTTAATATCATACTACTCAGAAAAGCCGAACCACTATGGTTAAAATTCGTTATGTATGATGTATATTATAACTTCTTATTTTAGAGTCTTACCAACAAATATTAAAAACTAATGATACGACTGAAATTTAGGATAGATATACCTAATACTTTATTGCACACTAAATTCGCACAGAAAGAGCATAAACAGAACATAAAATTTTCGTATAGGAGATCGATATTAGACACTCACATACTTCTTTAAAACTAATTGATAGAATCTCAAAAATATTCCACAAACGCCTCTTAAATTCAACGATAATATTCATTGTTTATAAACGATTCTAAAGAGCTTATTGGGCGACGCTCCCAAGGTTATAGGGGTCAAATATTTAAAAGTAATCAGATATAAATTTTCGATACAAAGCCTTTGCCAATACAGATGTATTCTTTTACAAGCTTTTATTTTACTTTTTCTGTATGTTTAGGTCAACTTTGCGATTCTATACGACCCGTCTGATGTAGCTGAATTTTTGCAGACACATTCATGACATGCCTGAAATTTTTATATTGAATTTGTTCTATTTAAACAGAAAAAGAACATGACGATTTGAGTCATGGAATTTTTATTAGTGAAGGCGTAAACTTCCGATACAAAAAGATTAATAATAAATTAATACTATGAATTAGATTATGTTGATTCTAAGGCCAGTGATCTCTTATTAATAAATTAAAACTATATCTCAAAGCTCCATAGGACTTTATAGGATAATATCGCCCATGTTGAAAAATTATATAATTAAAATGTCAAAATATTATCCGCAATTTAAAATATAAAACAAAAACATGACTCTTCATCACACTTAAATTGTTTAATAAATAAAACATGAAATAAATCAATGTTTAATTTAATCAATGTTTAATGTTTATTTAAAAAAAAGTTATTTTAAATTGTGACTGACACTATTTTTGCAACATAAAATATTATCTTACGATATTTGTTTAAAAAAAAAAATAAAAAAGAAGAAGAAGATATTTGTTTATAAATACGCAAATATAAATATGATCAAAATTGCGTTTGAATATGAATTTTCTACGTTCTTAGAACATAATATTTGTGTTTACTTTTTACTTTTTTGATAAATACTTGCTAAATGTAGGTCAATAAAAGATAAATCTGGGTTTACTCAATAATAATTAATGTAATCTCATTCCTCTTTCACAGGTAAATAAACAATATGAAATTTATATAATTTCTAATCAATATCATTACAATTAAATTCGACGAGATACTTCCCTCGAATTTGCTAGACGTAACCGTTACGTTATTTAAATCGTCGTCACACAAAAACACAGATAACACTTAAATACTATTATTATATACTAGCTGTGCCCCGCAGTTTCACCCGCATTGCTCCTGTTGTATATAGCCTTCTTCGATAAATGGGCTATCTAGTTCCTGAGTAGTTCCTGAGATTAGCGCGTTCAAACAAACTCTTCAGCTTTATCATAATATTATTGTCATATTAAGTATAGATTCATTTCTAAGTTACACAGGTAATAAAGAGATGAACAATTAAAGTACAACAGATACTATACTACTAATAGTACACATATTGAAGTCAGTCAGTCAGCATGTACGATGGTTTGCGGTTTTGTGTGCTACAGATACGCGGTCAACCACGAGTGCATATGACATGCAGCTATTTGTGTTAGAATATCTTTGTAGTTTTAATTACAGTCAGGAGGATGTTATGGGGGAATAATTATGCGATTGTGATGTTTAGTGTTTATATTTCATGAATTGTTATTTATTTTTGACTCGTTGGAGTGCTCTAAAGTAACTTTTTTGTTGGAGTAAATATGATAGTTTAGTCTTACTTTGAAATTAGCTTTAACAAATATTAGATTCATTTTAAGATCAATTGCTTTTTTAATTGTACTTTTATTTAAAGCTTTTAGATAAGAAAAACGAAAGCTGGTACAAATGGAGAAAGAATAAGACACTTTCTTGTTTATTTGATATTAATAGGAACGTTTTAATTTGCTAATAAATATCAAAAGGTATCTAAATCAATAGCTCCTTTCCTAAAATATTAAAAAACTGTTTCACAACAATATTCAATAAACAGTTTACACAGATAAATAATTTAATACCAATAAATGAAATGTACAAAAGCTTTGTACATTGAAGTATTGTGACATTTATTACTGATGACCGTAAAGCTAACAATAGAAATCCCTCTTTTCAAATACAGAAAATCATTTACCACTATACATATAAAATCAGTCCGTCTGGGTACACTGGTTAACACATATTATTCTGACGAAGGGCTCTATGTTCGATTCTTAGACTACAGTAAAATCAGGCAAATAGATATAACTTTAAATGTTGTTGTGAAATACACGCGAGCAATCATTTATTAATTTAGGTAGTAACAATTATTATTGAAGTACTCTGAAAACATATTTTTCTCGTTGCCTTTACTTTTTTCATATTATCACGTTATAATACACAAATTCAACATTAATTAACTACAATAATGTTCACTATTGCTTTACACTGACACAATTTTAAACAACATAATTCCACACAAGAAAAAACATCCACATGCCGTAACATGTTATATACAAATAAATCAAATAGATACGCATTTCACATTGAAATCAAGCGAATCGCTGGAGCAAAGTGCTGAGCGTGGGTTTGAATACATGATCTCGAATCGTAGTATTGGATTGTGTATCATATTCTAGTGTTTTGTTGTTTAAATTGTAGCCGGTTTACCCTCACAGATAAGCGAAACAGAACATACAGCTATGTTCAGCTAAACAGAACTTAACCAGTTATGTTCTAAGAAAAGTCCCGTGTCCCCTGGGGTATGGGGTAGATGCATTATCCATACATCTGTTTCACATCGATTTTCTTTATAGACAAGTAGGTGATCAGCCTTCTGTGTTCTGCCAGACTGAGACATTTTTTTCTTCGTCTCCACCGGGAATTGAACCAAGGACAACCCACTGTACAAATTACAAATAATAAGATTTTAGGTTATAGTGTTCCACTATCAGCAAGTAGTGAAACTGACTCAATAACTATACGTAATAATCCGTGTGAAAGTCTAATTACATGACTAATCGTAGCGTAAAATTAACTCCTATAGGGATTAACTGAAAATTGTGAGCTTATCCTAATGAAAGGTTTCTACATGGGAATAATACAAGGCGCTTATGACGATATAAATGTAACAAGAGTTCTTCAATGTATTTCCATGATGTCTTAAAGCAGTATTAATTCGATTGTAGAAAAATGAGAAAGCTATATGGGTCGTCTAGCGCCATCACTTTCCCTCATTAGAATTAATACTGCTTTAAGACTTCATGGTAATATAAATTTTGAACAAGGCGTTATCATGATTAAGATTAGTCAAGCGTCTTGGTTTATATATTTTAATTGTTAATATATATCATACTAGCGGTTCGCCCCGGCTTCAGCCGTGGTACCTACATGTTTACGTTTTTTTTCATAAAAACTATCCTATCTCTCAAGTTGGATCGAACTGCACATGGTGTGCGAATTTTATTATAATCGGTTAAGTGGTTTAGGAGTCCATTGAGGACAAACATTGTGACACGAGATTTATATATATTAAGATATTAAAAGAAAGCATATTCTAGTTTAGTTCTAGTTACATATTTTATAAAATTATAGAATGCAAGAGCACTAGCCAGAAAAATCATCATCTAAGTGTGGCGGACAGTACAGCGTAGGTTGTATGATGTAGTATGGCATCATATAGCTGAATCTAATTTGTTCTTCTCTATATAAAGCTACGTCTTTTGTTAACATTTTCTATTCTATTTTATGAAGAATATAATATGATAGTTTAGTCGATAGTGCTAGTGTAAGTATGAATTATTGTCTTCCTAAAAATAACATATAATTTACCTACATAATATTTGCTTTTTCTATGTGAACCGTAATGCCTATTAGAGTAGTCATTTTTTCTTAGTCTTTCCTCTTGTTTAGATAATTTAGTAAAGTGGTTTAACAGCTTTAACGATAAATATTTGTACATTTCGTCGTTTTATGTATTGCTAAAATCACTTTTCACTTTATTGTCGTTTACATATTATGCTAACATTATTAAATATATAATTTCCATATGCATTGGTCATAGGGTATTCTTAGATTATTCATAGCTAGTTCAATATGAATTGATGATTGCAATCCGTCCGTGGTTCCAATCAGATTAATGTACCTCTTTTATGTGAATAATTGTCAATTTATGCGACCATTTATCGAGTCAACTCATTTTATTTAAGCATATGAATTGGCCAATTACTATTATATTTGTTACCGTTTTATTCCGTCTTCCTAGTCTAGGCTTATCTATATCTATACTAATATCATAAAGCTGAAGAGTTTGTTTGTTTGTTGGAACTACTGGTCCGATTTGAAAATTAAAGAAAATATTTGAAATTCTTTCGGTGTTAGGTAGCCCATTTATCGAGGAAGGCTATATATCATCACGCCAAGACCAATAAGAGCGCAGCAATGCGGGTAAAACTGCGAGTTACAAATAGTATAGCATATAGAATTCAGGGATCACGTACATATCACCGTGAAATAGTAAATTTTGATATCCAGTAGTTCCTGAGATAAGAGCGTTCAAACAAACGCATTTTATTAACAGCTTTTTATTATTATACTATGCATTGTTTATAACCTAGTTTTCGTAGCTGTCTGTTCTTTAGCAGATTGATACGGTAGCTGTGGTTTACCACGGTCTATCGAATTCTGACGTTTAATTTAGATCCAAGGTGTAGGATTTCCATACCGATTTAAATTGATGTAGGTAAGTATAATTTTCGGTTGTGATATTGGCTTTATAGTTAATGTAACATTTTTGGATATTTCTCGTTATATTTTTAAAAAGTTATTATTGCCATTTTATTCATTAGTACTTTCGATGTAAATTTAAAGTTCTTTGATATCTGCAATAGTAACGGAATAATCGCCTATGCACACTTAACGATTACACCCGGTATATGCCTAAATTACAATTAAGTTTAAAATTATTTATATGTTTACATTCTCCTTTACCATAAACATCTATATGCACCTAGTATTAACTCAATCCCTTATGAGAAGTAACGTAATGTAAAACAAATAATATCAACACCAAGATGAAACAATTATTCAGAACAAACACAATCTAAGACGTAACAATAGCTTCGTTATTTGTATAAGAACATGTGTTACTAGCACATAATAATATGTAAGATAATATATTCCATAAAATTAGTAAACACGTCGACGGGGTGTTGTTTAATTTAGTATGTTACGGGACTGTGAGAAAATCCGGTTAGCTTTACGAATAGATGTTGTAGACACGATACGACTGCGATGCGATCGTTATCGAATCGTTATCGTGTCGTACCTAATTGATATAAGTATCTTATTACTCATAATATATATATTATGTAAAATTCTTAACTAGTATAGTGTAGGCTTCTTATGAATTTCAATATTATGTAAATACGTAGATAATCGATCATTAATTTAAAGCGTTAAAGACTATTTCGATGTTCTTTACGCAATACATTAAAATCAATACACAAACAAAATTAGCCTATACAACCAAACACAAAGACATTTATAAACCAATTTCCAAACGATAATTGCCCGTTTCCACACAATTTTGTTCCAAATTCCGTTTGGACACATCGTACGATCTAAATGACCTCAAAAGAGCTTGATCCCTCTAAGCCAGTTTGACCTAACATGAGATTAGCGTAACATTAGCTATAGGTATGTAGACATAATCTCTCTGTATGGATAAGACCTACTAAAAAAGCTTTACTTTCTTGATTTTTTTATATATTTCTATCTCAGATTTATTGGTATATAGGTTTCATAAAGTGTATGTTTTATTCATGTTTATTGTATTGCGGTTTGTGACTTATTGTTTTGATTTATGTAATACAAGCCGCTCACAAAAAAAGATGGTCTTCTAATAGTTTGTCTGCTATTTTTTATAGGTCATATACTGCGATGGTCATCAAAATTTGTGCAGTAATTTTGATATCATTGATTAATAACCTTCCATAGATCTATTCAAACAAGCTAAATTTCGCATTTATCATATAATATGTAGGTTTAGCATAAATTTTAATAAACATGAATTACCTATGTCACATTTTCTCTTATTGAACGTAAGTTTTAGTCTAAGATATAATTATTTATAACTTTAGTCCTATTCTAAGAGAATAGGAGTTCGTGATAACATTAATATTTAAATAAATATTATAATAAAAAGTTTTATAAAGCACGGAATTGGAAAACACCGTCTGTATTTACAAATGGAAAAATTCTATGGCGTCGCTGAAAACAATACCATCAAATTTTACAACTCAGAATTTCACTGAACTGTCTTTAAATAAAAACACGATATTATCTGTGATATAACAAGAGCTGTGTTTTGATCGTTTACATCCAAGTAATTATTGCAAATTTTTTCTTTGTCTTTGAACTTTAAGTATAACTGTGAGTTAATTAATGAATAATGAATATTCCCTTACAAATTATATTTATTCTATAAGTTTAAATATACATTATATAAAAAATATCATAAAATGACTGAACTCCGATTGAAGTGAAATTTTTCGATCGACAAATCACGCATATGAAATCAGTGGACTGTCTTTTCACTCGTCTGTACTTCAGATAACATTGGAACCATTTGATCCTGTATCTATTAATCTTTCTATCTTATATGATTTCCATCTTTTTACGCAAATCCTACTTTCCACTTATATTATAATTACTACATTTTGTACAAATAGATGTATTGATGCTTTTTCTTTTTTACGCAAAAACATCTAAGCAGTATGTAACACGGTACAGATATACATTTTAGCCTGGATGAGCATAGAGGCTACTATCCATTTAAGTTATGCAACAGGCTCCAACTAGTAATATAATTTGTGCATGTATAGGTTTCTTCAGCTTTGTACAGTACTCCAAAATTAATAATGCGCATGCAAATCTTCGCTAATTGTCGTATTTCCGAAAACACTCGAATCATTGAATCGTAAAAGCCCTAAAAAATGCACTTGCATTTTACACCTTGTTCAAAAGAAATAGAAGTCAATTCACAGTCATACACAATCAAAAACAAATCGGGCGGTAGGTGACGGTAGCCTGTCAGTCAAAAAACTCAAAAATCCGTCAGTCGTCTTTAAATATTGGTGGTGACTGCACGTGTTCTCTCTGTGTGGAATTATATAGAGCTGCTCATACCCTTCTTGGTTTTGTTTTTAAAGGTGAATTGAATTAATCGATGAAATGATTTACACAGGTGATGGCAGTAGGGAAAGTGAAAATGAAGAAGAGCATAATGAAAGTTCCGATGTATCTAAAATGTCAGAAATAAAGATAATCCCTGATTTTGATTGTTTTTATTTTTTTGTAATTGTCATAATATTGAAGAATGATCAGTACTGTAAATACTTTTGAACTGAGATTTTAATGATTAGATTTATAGTTTATATGTAAACCTGTGTTTGAAAACCATATTTTATACAATATAAATTGTGTTATTTTAACCTTCTTTTCTTCCATCATTACACCAACTTCAGTAAAACACTTTATGAGTACTATAAAATTTTCCAAGTAAATCAATCCAACAAAGATATATTCGCAATCGTGGGGTTATCCCTTAGAGGGTTATCCTCGCTATTTACTTACAAGGAATTATTGAAACAAAATCGTTACTTACAAATAAATATTAATCTCTTTTAGCACAAAACACATAATTTGACTAAATTATGTATGAAGAAAATGCATTTAACCACTCTATATACATATCATCTTCGGACGCTCCGGGAATATGACAGTTGCCGAACAGTGACGAAGATTTCTATGCGCATTATTACTTTTGGAGTACTGTAAATCGCCTGTTCAATAATGTCAAATTGTTCTAACAACCAAAATCAAATGAGCTAGACCTATTATTAAGAACCTTATTATATGTTATAATATAATAGTACCTAATTAAACGACGTCCTATAAAACCTTTGAAGTACACATCATTGGAGCAAAATAACCATTTATATAATCCTTAAGAAAAATAATTATACATGCCACAACCAATGCTGAAACCGCTACGTTATTAAATATAAGGAGCCGGTAATTAGTTTTCAAAGGCTTGATTGGATATAGAAAAATAAAGCTTATAATAAAGGTCTACTCAAGTAGCCAGTTAATAAATATACGTTTATTTAAGAGAGGTCGGAGGTGAAAATGTGAGTTACTTGGAAATAAAAGTCTATCATTAATAATACGAGTATAAGATAATATATATTGAATATATTTTTTTCTATATTAAAATAACATATCCTGCTGAAGCAGTTGGGAAAAAAGATCGAAAACACTATCTTTAAGCACTACAAAAAGTGCTACGAGATACTACGCTACCTCTACAGTAATCGTAGCAGCGTAGCGATCATGCTGCGACACATTTTTGGGCGTTGTAGGTAGCAGTATTTAATTATAACTTAATGCTTTTAATATATATCAATGCTGTAATCACCTACATTACATTATTACTATTGTTATGATAAATACTATGCGTATATTGAATTTTCCTTCCCCCTTTCCATATTTCTTTACAAATATATGATACTGTTTACAAAGCAAAGAGGCGAAGTAACAATATGTATCCCGTTTTTCCTCAACACTTACAAACAGGCGTGAAAACTAGCTCTTACGTCAACGCAATTTCTTTCAGAAGTGTTGGAAAAGGGAAACGTCGAAACGTGGATTCAATAACCAATTGTGTGAGCTTTGTTGCAAATTTGAGTGTTGGTTTTGGGAGTGAATAGAATTATCATTTTCTTTGGTGTTTTGTTTATCAGGCACATATCTAACACATCACAAGTCTACTGGTAATTTTATTAAAGTATTGTTATCTTTACAATATAGTGCTTAAGAAATAGAGGTTTTAATCTAGTTATAAATAACTAACGGTCACCCCCAGCTTCGCCCGTACATGTTTACGTTTTCTCTCCATAAGAACCATCCTCGTACTTCAAGGAATATTATAAAAAATTATTAACGAAATCGATTCAGCTGTTCTTGAGATTTGCGCTTAGCAACACATTAGCGTTTAATTTTATATGTTATAGAGATATGAAAAAAACATTATTAATGATAAGTTGAAATTAATATATTTTGAGTAATTTAGCTTTATAATGCGATTTATATAAAGCGCTTGTATAATATAATTAACTGGAATAATTGGCTTTCCTTATTTGTTTACTAAGAAATAACCTTATTACGAAAGTGATTCAAGTCCAAATGCAATAAGATCAAGTCTTTGAGCGGATTATTAAATATAAACAAAATCCTCGCCTTTATTTATTTTTCATTAGTCACAAAAACAGATGCCTTTGATTGCTTACAAGTGGAATTTGACAAATAATTCACAAAGATAATTGAAGCATTTCAGAACCGGTCCAATCTTAACTCAGAGTAAACTTGTAGATTATAACTTTTGATTAAATTGATTCAATGAACAATTTTTAAGATGCCTCTTTCATTTTAATGGAGATGAAAGATTTAATTATCTTCAAATAAACACAGTTGTAAACTTGGCAATTAAAATAAACTCAGATGATAAATTTTTGTTTATCTGTCATAGAAAAAAAGTTACAACCTGAATGATAATAACGAATGTCAAGAAATCATTAAGGACTGAAGTTGTAGAAGTTCTCAATATATATGTTATATATATTAGATATATCTAATTATAATTAAAAAAATATTCAAACGTTAAGAACTAAATACATAATATAAAGAATGAAGTTTTTAAATGAATATAAATCGCGATTTTTAGATCAGTATATTATTGAGCGCCCATACCACATTATATAACAACAACATCATAAAATCCTTCATACATAGCCCTAAAATCTTATATCCATATCTAAACCAAACAAAAGAAGCACTTACACACACCCAGTGATACTAAAAGTCGGAAAACAATCAACTGAATATATGTTTGAGCCATTAACACCCGACCCGCTTCTAAAAGAAAACGTTCACCTATTAAATATAATAGAATAAAACTGTTACGACTCTTAAACGTTCCAACAAGGTTCTAAGTAATAGTACAGGTATATGGAACACAGCCAACTTCGATGGCCCTTCTGCATAATACATGAAACTTTATTTATCAGACGGGGATCGAACGCCTACGTTAAAACTGCTAAACAAAGCACTGAACGGTTGAAGTTGATTTTGACGCCTTACGAGGTATTTTATTTTGTCTCTGACTAACGAATTAAAAAAAATAGCCGATGGTGCTAATTATATAGTCATTTTATATCGACTCTCACGTCTGATGAAATATGTATTACACAAATCGTAACGATAAAACAGCAACACAATATTGTAATCACGGAAATTAATATGCTTGTTATAGTATGCATAATGTTCTTTGAAGACTAACGTATATATTTTTTATAGCCTATTAGAGATTATACTACTACCATCTCATGTTTCTGAAACATGGAGGTATGATTGCATAGTTTAGCGATAAGTCAACTGATTTTAACTTAATAATTTGACAAGGAAACTATTATTGGAAACAAAATGTTAGAAATTTGATTGCTAGTAAATAGATATTTATACAGTAAAGAATATAACCGAGCACAAGGCACACAACCGAAAATACAGATAAACCAAATACCGCATTCTAGAATGCAGACTGTATTTTGAGTTTGATAACATTCTACGGTTTCATACCAATATGCAACATTGTTCATACCAAATATTATTATGTGAATAGTAAATAAAATAAAAATGTACGCCAAACTTTAAAAAATATTGTTGTTATACAGGGGAAATATTTAATAATAGTTTGTGTAACGGAATGCCTGAACACACGAAAGTTCAGCGTCAGCATACAAATTTATAAAAGTGTAACAGATTTATAGGTTTTTATATTTTCACAGAATAATTGTTTAAATTCTATCTTGCAATACTATAACAATCCAGAAATCTCTTAAAATATGCAAAAATGTAGTTATATAATATCCAGTTCATGATGTAACTACATTATTTTTCTTTAATTTCATAACAAACCACAAAAAAGTTATAATGTGCTTGAAGTTGAAGTATGAATAATTGGTTTCTCTTAATTCAAAAAAGCAATTATTTCTTAATCCCAATTATTTTTTCGTCGCAAACGAAATGCGTAATAATTAGAAACAGTCGTAATTCGATCGTAAATTTTGTTACGATAATTATTGTATTACAGTTGAATGTGTCGCTAACGACGCTATTAAATTCAGTTTAATTAATTAATATTAATTAATTGGAACCATTTTATGATCGTACGAATTTCAATGACTGACAGGATACTGATATGTACAAGTATCGATACTGTGTTAATAATACTCAATGTTCTTCATGGATGTATCCATTATATAAAAATACATTAATATTTTGAAAGCTTTACTCATAATGTTATGGGAAAAACGAATTATTGCCTTGATTATAGTATAGACTTTTTGAAGTGAAACTACTTTATCGGGGTTGGAAAAAAATTTAGTGTAACATTTTTTCGTTACGCGTGACATTTTTCCGTTACGCGCCATCTTTTTCTTATCCCTACCACGCGTGATTCGACGTATTTCTGTAAAGTTGCCTATAGTAGATTATTTTTTGAAAAAATAAGGTCATAAAGAAGTTTCACTTCTTACGTGTGTACACTAGTACACGCACACATTTTTTTTATTGTATAAATTATTACTACTAACTGTGCACCCCGACTTCGCCTTAATACACTATGGAAGATCAACTAGAAACCTTCTTGAGATCATGCATACTTTGCTGAAGATCATCACATAATCAAATACTAACATAGCTTACGATACTATAAAGGACACTATATTATTAATTATTATATATAGAACGTTCATTAACATACATAGTTGATCCTCGAGAGAATCGAAAACAGAGATTTTCACACAATATTATATTGTTTGAATAAGTTCAAAGTTCAAATCGAAACCCGTATTTCTACGCACTATCACAAATACATTATAATATAAATATTCAGGGAACTGACCACAAAGGGTTCAGCTCGTTCAATACAAAGTAATTGTACAAAGCTTTAATAGTTTCAGAGTAATAAAACAAAGTTTGAAATGAATAAATTTTATCCACTAAACTCGATTTGATTACAATACATAAATACATGAATGATGAATATCATGAGTGACTATTTTATGAAAGTATCCACGACCGCGATATCTTAGTTTTATAGAATGATCTAGATTCTAGTGTTTTATAGAATTGTAAGATAAACAGAGGATTTTATGGAATAGAATTTTCGTTTGTGATAGATTTTGCAAAGAACAATAGTGTGATATGGAATGTTTTTTGCAATATTGCCCTTCTGCAATCTATTGCCAACACGTATAATTTATTTGATTTATTTTTTTCAATGTGCAGTGTATTTTCTAAACTAGTTGTTTCCCGCGGCTTTACCTATGTGTATTTTTTGGTAGGTACCTAACAACTTTACTTTCCTGGGGTATATGAGGTATTAAAAAACATTTAATATTTTTTGTTTCGATTCAGTTTATTTCAGTAAAAGTATCTGTAATAAAACATGTTATCACAAGACTTCACAAACTGTCTTCCATTCAAATAGAAAAAGTGTTTTTAACGAAAAGTGACCACAAAAATAACAGTACCTATTTGAATCACAAAAGCCAATAGTTTCCCCTGATGTCGGCAAGCCATGAATTTCAATTTACTCCCTATTCAGAATTGGTCACACCTGTCACAATGCTACGCGAAAATATTATATGAAATTTTACATCAGATGCTGTGGAATTTAAATAATCGCACCCAATTAGTTGAACAAGCGAGTAATTGGGCTTTTACTGTGTTATTATGGATGCAGTATGGTTACAAATTTGTAAATAATAAGTCAATTATTATAGGGCGCATCGATTCAAATGTAAACTAAAATAAATGATTTAATTTTGTAAACGAGTACGAGTTTACTCTAAAACTACTATTTTAATAGTTCTTTTAACATTACAAGGCCACATCTTTATCAAAAATAGGGTACATTTATATTTCTCCCGGGTAAATGTAGGGCAAAGGTAGTGAAGGTAGCTACTATCTAATGATATTATGCTTATACGTTAAATACATTTTTTTATACGTAGATAGGTGGACGTTTGACCCCAGTCCCACCTGATGAAAAGTGGTGACGAGATCTAAGGTGGTAAGTCACGCCCGCAAAGAAAGTGCTTGTTAATTCGTCTCTTGAAAATTCCCATGCTGTACTTCTCTGGAAAGATGGACGCGGGCAGAGAATTCCACATTAAACTGGCAAGCATCATATACATAGTTTATTAAATAGATTATTTGCCAGTTGATATATTCATTTGTGTAGTCTGCAAAAACAATCCGACAGATACAGTTTTTAGCGGTTTGTTTAGAATTTTATTTGCTGAAATGTTTGTTCACACCACGCGAAATAACTGTATAAAATAAATTTTTTCAATGTTGACAAAACGAGCTAGAATCTGAATTGAACTATAAGCATAGCGACTATTTGAATAAGATTTTATCTGTATTAGTTACTACATACTATAAAACAAAGTTACTTTTGCGCTGTCGGTCCGCGATCTTTAAAATACGCAATGGATTCGATGCAGTTTTTTAATAGTTAGAGTGATTCCAGACAAAGGTTAAAATCTATATTATATGACATGCATAAGTGCACGTGCGAAGCTGGGGCGGGTTGCTAGTCCTTCCTAACAATATTACAAATGAGAAAGTTAGTGAGCATGGATGGATGTAGATATGTATGTTGTTACACTTTCACGAAAATACTTGACTTGATTTGAATGAAACTTTACACTTTACAGTAACATAGGTATAAGAATAACACATGAGCTATAGAAATACTTGATTTTGCCCGCGTATTCGTTCGCAGTTCAAACCGCGCGGAAAAGCTACTAATAAATAATTATTTCATTTGTTACGACTTTATCGAATTAAACATTAGCGACGCATAGCATTTAACTGGATGAGTTTTTACAAGTTAAGGACAGTTGAGTGCTTTAACCGTTTGTGTGGGAACTCTCGAATTTGTTGAAGTTTGTTTGATGAGAGCAAAAGTTAAAGGCATAATTTTTAATTACATTTTCCTTTTCATTTAAAATTTGTATTATATACATATATGTGAATTACATATATGTATATGATTATGATATTAGGTATGTGCATCCATGTATAATGTGTATAATTTTAAGAAAATGTTTGCATTTTTAACAGAGATTTTATTGCATCAAACGTTTAGTTAAGGGTATGTTTATTTTTCAAAATAATATAATAATAGAGTTAAGTAGTAACTAAAATATACAATATACCTCTTATTTACCGTCTCGAGCTTTTAGATTGCATGTAGATATAATACATTATGTAAATAAATGTAAGTTTCATAAGTAAGTATTATTAAGTTCTTCTTAATAAACATTGCTATGCTCTAGCAATATTTCGTGTATAATCTTATAACAAAGCTTATTACAGCTTCACGTGCCTGCAACATAATATTCACACGTTCAAATCATAATTATATTTCTTAAATTATTAAATTTCAGACGTTTATGCACTACATAAATTTAATTAGAATGCAAATATAATGAACCCATTAAAATCTTAAGCAAAATCATGCCTATCTTTGAGGTACAAGCCTGGCTTAGTCGATAGACAGAACTGTTTACCCTAAGAAATGGAAACATAGAACATTATAATTAATTATTATTGGTATTTATATATGTTACTTTTATGATTATTAAGCGCATTAAGTTTTTTTATACTAACTTAGTTTCTACTAAGCTTCCTTTTTCCAATGGGAACTAAACTACATGTTTAGATTTTTTGAAGTGAAAACTTCTTTAGCGGCGTTGAGCACTTTTTCTGTAATGGGTATAAAATCTTAAACTCGCGTCAGGACACGTGACCTGATCGAAAAAGCGTAAGACGGATACCATTCCAAAATATCAAACATGCTCAACGTTAATAATCAAGTTTTCAATTCTGCCGGCACTCCCGGAGTGCAACCCGTCTTTTTATTTTTATTTATTTGATATATTATTATATCAGTTGTTTTATGCTATCGCAAACACCTACACCTACATATCATATCACATATCCTTACCAACCAGGTGCCTAGATGAAATTGCATATCAGCCGTAAGGCTGTCTTCTTGTTCGTAATATATTATTATGTTATTGTTTTATTTTCTTGTATTGCTTATAAATAAAATAAATACGGAACACGTTCAAATCGATACCTTTAGCAAGTAATATATTTTATTATTATGGCATTTGTGTATTTTTTCCTCAAATCTTTGGAATTTTGTCCGGATTATGGCAATACGTTCACCCTCTAATACCTGTGCCTTTAATATGGCTGACGAAGGCTTATTTTTGAGATTTTCTTTGAGTCATTTCTGGTGTTTTATTTTAGAACAATACTCAATACATTTTAACGGATTTAAAATGTGATTTATTCATAAGTTGCAAGCGTAGGTACCTGCTATACTATATTTAAATGGTAAAAAATCTAGAAAATTACAGAAATATTTGGGCTATCACATATGTTCATCATGCTATCACAGTCTTCATCATTTATTAAGTTAATTTAAAGGGGAGACCAGTTTGTAGCACTAATCATTAAAAGTTACAGAATTGTAGCGCTAAACGAGAGGACGAATTCAGATACCTATACATGTCATTTTTATAACTTTTCGTATTAATAAATTATTAAATTTGCAAGAATTGAATGAGGGTGCATATAATGTCTTAATCTTCACAACAAAATATCATAAATTTATGATATTGTACAAGAAACGAAAAAATTGGTAAAAGAAATACTAATAAATGTATCCCAATTACCCGGTGGTATTCAAGTAACTTCGCCATAGTTCTTTCTACTTTTACTTTCTAGCTACGGTTTAACTTTGTTACACGGAAAATAAATCTCATATAATTTTTTATTATATGTATTGCATTAACTAAAAAAAGAAAAATAACCGTAAAATAATATAAACTAAAACAGTTGCTTCGCATCATCGATTTGCAACATCGATTTGGCCGAAAATACTACCTACCTACTTTTAGTATTTTCGACACAACAACACAATACCACAGTTAATATTATATTATACCTTCTTTAGGGTATCGCAGAAATAACAGTACACATACTATTACAAAATTACAAAAAAAGCTTTACTATAATAATAATTTATCTTTCACCACTTATTACGAACCTCAACATTCATCATTAAAAAGCACACAGATGTTTTAAATTTTCCAATCGTCGTCATAAATTATGAACCACAGAATATATAGGAATATTGTTTGTCAAAGCCTGTCGTTTTCTTTATTACATTTGATGACAGTACGAGCGCGGATTTCTATTTGCCCGCTATTGAAAATCCAGCGGCAACACCTGCGCTTTGTGATTTGATGGTAAAATGAAGTACCTTTTTGTAATTTTTGTATTGAATTTCGAAATACATTTGTTATTTTATTGTGTTTTTTGTTACAGTTCGATGTGTTATTTTCTTTGGAATTAGAACGAAAGTTAATATAAATACTGAAGCTAAAAATATACCGGTGTATATTTTTTGTGTGTTGTCTTTTATTTTATGAATGTTTTGTATAAATCAATATTTATCTTTGCACGACTGTGACGCGTTCTCTTATAGCCTGATTTTGTGGGAAAATAAATTTAGAAATCAGAAAATAGTGTTTATTAATTATTTTCGACTGGTTATTGCGCAGTAACTTGAAGTAGATACATGCGAGCATAGCCATGTCAATAATATTATATTGATTTTAATCTTTACATTAATTATAATATAATATCTGAATTCAAATATCTATTGCAGTCTGCGGTAAATAACTCGCGGTAATTATAGCTCAATGTAACGTTTCTTTACTGAAGGAATAAATATAAAATTGTAATAAATACAATTCAGTCATATAAAATAGGTAGTATCTATTAAGAAAATAATAGTACCTGCTCTAAATTAATTTGAGACAAAAAAAATGTTAATAAATAATTAAACACTGGAATTAGCGTTTATTTTACCATTCTTTTTATAAACAATGACTTTACTCATCTTAGTTCACACAGAATAGTCTTTAACTTTAAATTCCTACATTTCACATTCAAAAGGTTATTGTATAATTATATATTGTATAATAAAAAAGACCACACGAAACACAATGTTTCATGCATCTTTCTTTTCAAATCCTTTTTAAAGAGCATAAAGCGAAATCTCACAAAAGTAATACTAAATTTTAAACAAATGTGAACTTTAAAGTTTCAGAAAAAATTAACGCGAAAATGTTGCTTCCTTTGCTAGTCCCTTTCTCTCTAATGAAGGTGATATCAAACATTATTCATTTCAAATTTCTGTTCTGTTCCTTTGTTTTAAACTTTATTTGGAACTTTGAACTTTATTTACATACGAAAAGGGTTATTTTCAACGGAATATTTGAAGCGCTAAATTTCGCAGCATGAGTGCTCTATCGCTTCAAATCACTTCAGAGGAAGGGTTTCTATATTCTGGAAAATTCACAAATAGTTAGCTGAAGCATCTCAATCTTAGATAATATTTTGGTTAAATATTTGATTCGATGTCCCCGAATTTCATTATTTTGTGCTGTTTAATCGATAGCTGGTAGTGGATTTTCTTAACAAACTGCTTTTCTTTTCCAACTAAAATGCGTAGTTTTTGTGAAAATCGAAAATGAAATTTTTTTTTTAAGGTTATTTTTGTACTAAAAATGACACTTTTATACCATTGTCGTATTAAAACTTCTAGTAATCTCGCACACAGGCAATATTTTAAATATATTGCCGTATTATTAATTTATTTATAACAATTTCTTAAATTATATTACCTGAAAATGTATATAGCCAAAAATTTAAGTTTGTATTTACCACGTATTTACGACATGCCACAGATAATATATGTTATATGACGCGTTCACGATTGTAGATAATAAACATAATTAGAAAGTGATTTTTAAAATGAATTTGTCAAAAATAATTTTAATTTAGAAAGCATTTGATAATAACAAAAATTTTACGATACATAAATAAAAACAGGTTGTTTAAACCTACGTAGTTTTTTTTTTTGTTTGAGTGGGAATCGCCCTAAAGTCGCTTCTGGCACTCGCCGGCCGCTGCCGCGGCACGCTCGCTTCGCTCGCTCGGCTCGTGCGGCAGTTCAAACGTTAACCTAACACGCTCGTCGCTTCGCTCCTCGCTACCTATTTGAATACTAAAAGTAAAAGTTAATCGTTTTTAAAAACTGAAGCAAGTGAGCTATAAAAAAAAAACATTAAAATGCATCATTTATACTCTATGATAAGCTAGTATATTTGTATTGCTAATCTGTGATCTGCGTCATATTAACTAATCTGTGTTATCTGTGGCTTGTTGTGAATACAAACTATGGAACGATTTTTGGCTATACTAAATTGTTAAAATAATATTTTAACAAAATAAATTGTAATATGTAAATAAAGTAATAGGTACGTAAATATATTTAAAAATAATGCGTGTGAGTGTGATAATTAGACATTTTGATACTATAATGGCTTAAGATTTTACTTAAAGTTGCGTTTTTAGTACAAAAATAACCTTAAAAAATATCATTTTCAATTTCGATTTTCACAAAAACTACGCATTTTTGTTGGAAAAGAAAAGCAGTTTGTTAAGAAAATCCACTACCAGCTATCGATTAAACAGCACAAAATAATGAAATTCGGGGACATCGAATTAAATATGCAGCCAATATTTTAGTTAAGAAAAATTAAAAAAAATATTTTGAATTTAGAATATGTATAGGAGAAATTAAAAATACGTATTTTCTGGAAGTATTCCTTAGTTGTATCTAGCCTGATTGGTCGCTTACTAAACGATAAAGAAATTAGGTATGTAAATACTTAAGTTTTAAGACAATGCGAAAGAATGTTACACATTAAGAAAGAAATCAAAATTTAAGCAAAAAAACTACGCTTTACAAACGTCTGTTAATACTCAGAAAAAAAAACTTAAAAACATAAACGCAATCCTCTTTACCTACTTCTGCATTTATAAAAGGCATTTTAGACGCCTATTCGTATGTTAAAAAGTCTTAAAAAAGTAATAACATTTCAAAGAAATAGTCCTCGTAGAATACAATATAATATAAAATTTCGCAATTTAGTCCCCGTTATGATTGTTGGCAGATCATTTCTGTATTAAAAAGTTTTCTTTTTGAACATTTATTTGAGCCCGTGTCGCTGGAAATACATAAACTTTTATTTTAGTATAAGGAGATTCATACTGTTGATATAATTTTTTATTATTTGAACAACAAGATTTAGAGAACTGAATTTCAAAACACAGATTAAAACTATTAAGACACAAATTCAGATCTATTGTTATGTACTATAGCAAAAAAGTTATATTATAGAAATAGTTCGCATTTTGAAAGTGGTTATTATTAATATAGTGCTAATGTACCTGTAAAATAATCATCTAAAATCAAAATGTCATAAATCCATACTAATATTATAATTAATGCGAAAGTAACTCTGTCTGTCTGTCTGTTACTCAATCACGCCTAAACTACTGAACCAATTTGCATGAAATTTGGTATGGAGATATTTTGATACCCGAGAAAGGACATAGGCTACCTTTTATTGCGAAATATGTACCACGGGCGAAGCCGGGGCGGACCACTAGTCTGTAATATAAATCTTCGTATTTCATAGCTTAAACTCTTTTAAGTGTTTTAAATTCAAATCAGACAATAGGTTAAATAAATTATGTTACATAAGGATTAGAAATAAATATTTTAATTATTAATAAATTATAATCTAATAAATTCTTAAAAAGTAATTTAATTCAATTGAAATTAGTAAATAACTTTTGTGCATCATAATATTAGAAGGTTAAAAATTTTATTAACTTTTATGTGCGACGCATTAAATAATAAAAATTTAACTGCAGTCCGTAATTGAATTTTATCCATTACATAACTCACCTGAAGTAAAAACTTCGCGTGTTTGAAGCAATATTTCCACTCCGTGTCCATAAAAACAAAAAATATTTTATTACAAAACGTTAAACCTGACCACAAACAAAACCACGATTTAAAAAAAACAATCGAGAAGTAAAACGTCAACTTGCGCGCCAAATATGCACACTATTTAAAAAAAATTGATAATGCATTCGAATTTCAAATTGTCCAAAACCGTCCCGCTCTTGAACTTGGTTGGCGCGCTCAACTAGTGGCCGATATGAACGGCGCCCCAGAGTCTACTGCCGCAGATTGCCGCCATGTTCTACGAAGAGCATATTTTGCTACGATATGGGTTTTATTAGTATTTTGAGTATAATTTTCATATGGATTTGAAAATTTTAAGGTAAGTCGTGTATTGTATCTCAGTTGTGTGTGTGTTTAGTTATTTGTGGCTTTTAAATGTATAGGTGCGAAAGAATAATTTAAAATTCGTAGTATGTAAAAATGGCCGGTAATCAAAATATAATCGGAAGTTTATAAGTTAATTATTATTTGTCGTTAAAGTGATCATCCTGGGTTCGATTCCCAATTGAAACTTATAAAAAAGCTATAATTGAAATATATAATTATGTAAAATACGTCAAACCAATAGTGCACAGGAAGACACGGGTCTTTGCTTTATCATCTACGTATAAGACATCTACGTTAGTTATTCAATGGACAAATGAACTAATCAACCAATTGACTTCGGTGTAAAATTATTTGATTGCTTCCATAGAACTACTTTTACACGTGTAGAAGTTAAATCAAAAGTTCTAGATAGTTTTCAAATGTTTGATGTCCCTACATACCAAGAACAAATTGTTTTATCCTGAATTGAGTAACACTAGTAAATGAATGGTCGACAAACTGTTAATTGTAGAATATTAGCTTTCATAGCGACTTCATTTGCGCACATTTTGTTATAAACTAACATAAGTAGTCATTTTTCTTTTAACAAAACAACGATTATGCCACGGTTATGAAATAACAGAGAGATTTTGAACTTTAAGTTTAAATTCATTAAAAATTCATTATTAAAAATATACATTAGGTATATATAGTACATTTGCCTGGTCTGTAGGTATCTGATTTACTTGAGTTTCAGTTCGTTCGTAATTCAGAGCTATTGTAGTCGCTTGCTACGACTTTGGCTCAACGCTGAAGCTAACCATTTTTGAAAAATTTTGTACACACCATAATTTAGCTTTCTCTGCTTACATTTATTTATCTATGCCTCAGCAAGCTAATACTAATACAGAAATCAGAATTATTGCTTGGTAGTATTTTTATTGATTTTTTATTTTATTTAGTTTATTGCATTTCGTCTTCGTTTTTTGTTTATTCGAAAACTTCAATCATAAATCAATCAATCATATTAATCATATTACAAATCCATATTAAAGTCATTTACAAAATGTTGACTGATGAAACTAACTATATAAAAAAGCTTAAAGCGTCATTTGATAAACAATACTACAAAGAGATAAAAATAATGAATCATCGCGAATCCATAGTTCCATTCTTATATCCATTTCAAAGCAATTTCATCGGATTGTTATTCCAATTTAAATTAATAAACTTTTCAAATACTATGTAACAGTGAGGATTCAATATCGTTTTGATAAAATGGAAATAATTCAGATTAATACTAGGAACAATTTTGTTTGACAGATTGCAATTTCTATGCGGGAATTAATTTATCATATTATCTACGGATTATAATTAACTGCAATAAAGTGTTTTGTGGAAAACTTTGCCATTTTATTGTAATCATTTTAATCGCTTATTTAATGTGATAATGAAATAATATAAATTTAGTTATGGTAGTTTGAGTTAAACTTATCCATACTAATATTATAAATGCGAAAATAACTCTGTCTGTCTGTCTGTTACTCAATCACGCCTAAACTACTGAACCAATTTGCATGAAATTTGGTATGGAGATATTTTGATACCCGAGAAAGGACATAGGCTACCTTTTATTGCGAAATATGTACCACGGGCGAAGCCGGGGCGGACCTCTAGTTTGTTATAAACTCAATTGTTTTGACTACTTCGCTGTTTAAACTCAAACTCAAACATTTATTTATTCAATTAGACTTCTTCTATAAGAAGCACTTTTGAAACGTCATTACATATTTTTAACATTTACCACCGATTCGGAAAGCAGTATCTACGGAGAAGAACCACAAGAAACTCCATAGTTGCTCTTTTAAATCATGTCAGTTTTACAATTTAATTTTACAAAATACATATGTAACATCATATATTATAATAATATGCCAAAGAACTGTCCTGTGGTTTTTACGCGACAACCCTCCATGGGTTTTTATCGTTTATATTGTTTATTTAAATATCCTGATGATCATTAAATAAATCTTACAACTCACTCAGTTTTTTCTACCGTTTTGCCGTGTCTTGAAACCGAATGCACGTGTGAACTCATTCATAGAAATACTGGTACTCGGTTTAGTGGTTAACCGAATCCTGTAAAAAAACGATTCTTCTTTTATATATGATAAAACCGTATTTTATTCTGACATTTAACAGTAGGTACTTATTTCAAGACAATAAAGCATTATATAGTAACTTTTAACCGATGTTTCGTATCTTTTGATCATTGTAGGTTAGTTATCTAAGTTCATCCATTGAGAATTAACATCTAGATATATTTCAAGTTCTAAATGGATACATTTTAATAAACGATGATTCATTCAATACATCTAAATATAAAGGATGTTTTAGGGTCAGAACCTAGCGGCCCGTGAAAGTCTATGTAAGGCAACTTTTGCTTATCACGATGTTTTCAACCCATATTCTAATTATATAAGTTGGTAATAATTTGCTAAATCATGGGGCACAAAATCTTACGGTTGGATTATTTAAATGAATTTCGATTTGAAAATTTCATGGTTGTGATGCGAGTTTCCTTCTTATGTATCTACCTATAATATTTTACTATTTAGAAGTTTGTGATTTCGTACTTTTTTTTTACTTAAAAATATACTCAACTAAACATGGGTATATATAATGTAGATATATACATTTATATTAGTTCTGAACTAATTAAAAAAGTATGATTTGGCATGGTAAAAGAGCCTCTACGCAAAATTCGTGTTGTGGCTTTAATGAATACGATCACAACGTGTTATGACAATGAAGAAATGCCAGGATGCTCTGAGCATCAATGGGTGACCACAACACAGAGCTAGAGGCCAGGCTTTTATTATTTACTTGAATCTTGAAGGAATTTTAAATTGATGCTCACTGCGACCACAACGCGTTGTGAGCTAATATTGCACTGAATTGTCTGTTCTTTGAGCATAAAATTTACACGAAGTATAATCCTTTAAAATTGATCTCTTTGAAAGAATATACGTTCCTTTGAAACTGTACTCTATTATTTTATAAGGACAATATATTGGATATAATACACATGAAGCATGTAACACGAGGTGATCGAACTATGTTTACATTCGCGGTTGAGCACATTGCTGGCTTGGCTGGATTTTCAACCGAATAAGCTAGGGTTCGATACACAAGTCCATTCACGTTGGGAAAATAATTAATATATAGCTGTGTAAATAAATATCATTTCACTTGCTTCATATTAATCTCTTCTCTCTATATAATATATAAAATTCTCGTGTCATAATGTTAGCACTCCTCCGAAACGGTCGGATCGATTCTCATGTAGTTTTGTTATTATTGGGTGGATCTGAGAATAGTACAAGATCCATTTTACCCCTTAAAACTATAGCCGATTCGATGGTTATTATGTAAAAAAAAAACCTGACAATATCTTACATTACTACTACAAATTGCATCTAATTATATGAAAAATCTCAATTATAATCTTATAACTTGTGCATGCAATATATGAATTAAATTTATTTATTCTGTTTCAGAAAGCACGTGAAAATAATAAAAGGAACACAGTGATTGAAAAAAAGTAAAATCGAAAATGTTCAGAGATTTTTTCGGACAAAAGGAGCCGAATTTTTAACAAGACAAAAGAGAAATTCGCTTCAAAATGTTCTACAAAAATGTTCAATCTATAAACATGTACGTATATCTTGGAGCAGTGATGAAAATCGATAAAAAGTAGGTACTGTATAAAAAGCGGCAACGTACAATCACATTTCCGATATTCATTTTCATAGTATAGTGAAAAATTTAAAATCGATTAAATACCTACAAAGTATTGTATTGGGCGCTCTTCACAATGGGCAACGTTGGGCGGGTAGAGGCAATCACGATAGTGTAGAGGGCCTAAATGTCTATGATTGGCCGTCATTGTAGATATATATTCGTAATCGCAGTAATGGCGGTAAACCATTGTTGGGCCAACGTTGCCCATTGTGAAAAGGGCCCATAATACTAATGTATTATCGTGCTACTTGGAGAGAAAGCTCTAAGATACGTCCAAATTCATTAGCTTTATTATAGAGTCTATAGATTTCTAGGACTTTTACAAGATGATATTAGAATGTTTAATAAAGAGAAACGAAATGTTCGCTTCGTTCCACGCATTCCACACAAACGAACGTCCAACGGTCCAAGTATTTAAGAAGGTCAAATAACATTTATAAATCACCTTTTTATTTATTTTCGTATTAGAGCTTTTTAAGAGAATTTGATTTCGTTGTAATTATAGAGTCATTTAATGCTTCTGAGAAACTTTCTTCTTAGTATTGGTTTATCCTTAGTAATATTAGTATTTAACGCTAGAATAATAGTTTGACTGTGTTTTCAAATGAGACGCCTTACTTATTATTTGTATTTAAGTACCTCATTTCCTATATCTTTACCACATAGTATAAAACAAAGTCGCTTTCTCTGTCCCTATGTATGCTTAGGTGTAAAATCTTTAAAACTGCGCAACAGATTTTGATGTGTTTTTTAAATAGATAGAGTGATTCAAGAGGAAGTTTTTAGTATATATTTTATTAGGTTTAAGACAAAGTGGGCGAAGCTGCGGGCGGAAAGCTAGTCTTATTATATAATGTAATCTACATACATATTTTTGTAAGATTAATTAAATTTCCCTTTTCTAATTCGTTCCTCATCATTAAAATATCTCGCAAAAAATGAAAGCAAAAATACGAATAAATAAAATGCCTAAGTGGCAAGCTCTTAACATAACTGGATTAAGACCACTTTAATTATTAACATTTGAAAAGAAAGTCTGAGACGTTTCAAATTCTAAGGGATAAAAAAACTAGCTTACTAATTGTATAATTTAGTTTTCTGTACGTGTGAAATCCCTAATCTAGTTTAGGGATAATAATATGATCAATTTTCTTTTCAAGAATAGTCTTTTGTGCTGTGTTAGACTTTGTCCAATCGAGCCTTTTCCAAAGACGGGTTTCCAACATGTTATGATTTAGAAATTAAAGACTTTTTAACGGATTTTAAACGCGATTTATTCATTATATTATTTTCCCGACGTTTCGAACACTTTACAGCGAGCGTGGTCACTGGGAGACTGAGATGTTATACGTCTTGACGGTCATTCAAAAATTGCTATTTGTAAACTACCTCCACCTATTCCTCCGTATAATACTCGCGTAAAATCAAACACTAGAAAATACTATGTTATGATTTTCTTCTTAAGGATTACGCTATTATTACTAGTTAACCAGTGAAATATTTAAATGTATTAATTAGAACATTAATACATTGATTTACTTTATACGAGTGTTATTTTAATACTAGTTTTCACCATCTGCACCGTGAAAAAACAAATATAACGCTTGTGAAATTGAGTCGAAAATTGGTCGAAAAGCAAACTGAACTACAATTTATTAAGTGAAAAATATCTATTCGATGTTAATAGTTTGCGTTAAAATCATTAATAAGCCAATGCAGTTTCGTTTTGGCTTCAATATCACAAAATAATAATTCCTTTATCAAAAATGAAGCTACACCAGCCGATTTAATTTCCTTTTCTTTACAGTCGACTTGGCTTGTAAGAATTATATTTTTTGATAACTGAGATGTCTCAATGTTTTATTGTCATATTGATATTTGAAGATTTTTAATACAAGTTATTTATTCTTGCTTTGCATTGATTTAAAAACTTAATAGATATTTGTCTGAAATGTTTTTTACACGAATTCACTATCAACTACTTATAATATTAAAATTCGCTTTAGCGTGAAAAAGTTCCTCCCTGTATGCGCACAGTGTTCTAAATATGTTGTTTATATTACAGAAAACATTATAGACTATTTGTATATAGGTTATAATTATATTTATAAATTTATCTTAATATTATAAAGCTGAAGAGTTTGTTTGTTTATAGTAAAGAAACACAGAATTCACTAGTTACACTTTAATTAGATTTTTATTACAAAAAACTACGACTGGCTTCGAAACATCATCGTTTGTTTGTTTGTTTGTACGCGCTTATCTCAGGAACTGCTGGTGTTAGATAGACCATTTATCGGGGAAGGCTAGGCTGTATATCATCACGCTAAGACCAACAGGAGCAGTGCGGGTAAAACTGCGGGACACAGCTAGTAAATGTATAACTGCTAAATGATCAATAAGCTTGCACATATTACAATAGATAAATTAAAAATTGATCTCAGCAGCAAAATAAAAAGGCCGCTTAAAATTAAATTGGTACAGATGTGGTCTATAAAAACTAATAAAACAGTGAAGTGCATAAAACTATCGTGGAAACTGCACTATAAAAAGGAACGGTTACTGTGAAAGGAAACTCCTGTAACATCAGTTACAATAATTGTCAAATGAATTGCATCTAATGCATTTTTATTTGAAAAAGTTGGTCTCATTTTTTATTCTTTAACTGTATGATATAACGCTACAGTTACAAAAACACTTTTATGAAGAATTGTTAGTTCGTCGCGGAAGGTCATTAAATGCATGTAATTCTCAAAATAAAATAAAATCTAAATTTGTATGTGAAACTATGAAACATATTTTTTAACGTGAATCTACAATTTATCTAATATTTTGATTAATATGTCCAATACAAATCAGAATCAGTTTCTATTATAAATATATTTTTTCTTTTATTTTTAAAAATTAGTAAGTATAGTTATTTAAAGGCAATTTATAGTGTCTAGTAAATTAAATGTATAGTGTCGAAGAAGTAATGCCGACCAAAACCTGCTATAATATCTCACCAATGATATTTTTAAGAAAACATCGGTATAAGTTAAGACCTTGAAGTTTCCACCAAGTTTCAGTAACGTATGTAAATAAATTCGGAAATGTAACAAACAATACAAATAAACATCAAATCCTATGAGATTTTGCGTCAAATCGAAGAATAACAGAGAGACAAATTGTAAAACTTTGGGAAATTGGAATGCTTTTGATCTCAACGTATATTATGCATGCTTTCTTCTTCGTCAATTATATAAACAATGTAATGTAACATTTGTTGTGGTATGTATTGTGTAACTTTCTTAATACATATATTATGATTAGGGAGTCCTTATGACTATTTTATATACTGAACTACGCAGTTTCCTGCAAATCTATCTCTGTACCAAATTAATTGTGAATCCATTATGCTGTTTTTGCATTAATAATAAACCAGGCTCTTTCACTTTTATTGAAGTTAAAAAAGAAACAATCAAGTAATGTTTGATACTTTCAGAATGGAATTCAATCAAAATTAAGGAGTGAAGGAAATGCGATATTTTTCTAGTTTTAAAATACTTATGACAAACTATTGTATACGATTATTATAACCAAAGTATTATAATGTATAATGTAACCTATTACAACGTAGTTCTTGTAATAAAAACTTATTGGAGGGTGTAGACACACTGTTACTATTATGTCCACACTATAACAAGAAAGCAACCTTACGAGATATCATAAAAACCAAACACCTTTTCAAATAGATTGTTTTAATCTAGTTATGTTATATCAACATTCTCGAGTGTGATTTAATCGTCTTTCGTAGCAAGTTAGCGTGTTTACAATAATAATTTGAATTTGGTGGCTACTTAGAATAATTTAATCTCCTACCTTTAAACAATCTATCTACAAAATATATCGACTGAAAAATTTTCAAGTATCATATTTTACGAATAAGATTTTTTAATGTAATCATTTTATGAATTTTGACATGATTATTGAATAATCAATTTTATGACGTTTACCGATTTAATCTATCCTTAGGAAATTAAAATAATCATATATTATTTTCATAAGATTCATAAGAACCTACGGAAATTAAAATTAAAATATCTACCGATATTAAAATAAGCGACTTGCGAAATCTCTTTTGAAGTCAGTTAAAATCTTTCCACCGCTATTTTTTCACCACAATACGTTTTCAGAAAATGTTTATTCGATTAACATCTCGAGTTCACTGCAAATATGTTTTTCTTCTTGTTTTCTAAGGTCCGTAGAGAAATCAAGTTTGCAGTTTAAAATATGAGGTGTGATAAAACTGTGGTCGGGAAAATGCAAGATACTAAAAATAGAAAGCAAATAATAACTTTTTATTATTTCATGTAATATGTAGGTTTATATCCAATCTGGATCTACAATTTTTCTACATGGGAAAGCTGTTTTTTTTTGCCCAAAACCTATGTAACGGGTGAAACATTATTCCCGAATATTTCGCCTACATTTTTGTTTATTATATCGTGTACTGTAGGTATATTATCTTCTTCTTCTATTATAGGTATGATTAGACCAAACATTATTAATTTAAGTAGGTAACTATTGTTTCGTCTAATTTTCATTTTCAAATCTTTAAACCTCAGAAAGTAAGAATAGCTACAGTTTAACGTATCTAAATAATATTATAACCACATTTATATATTATCTACAGAATGTATAAACTTAACAAGTGCATCTTTCAATCCACTATAAAAATATGAATTCGTTTTAAACGCCCATAAATTCTCTCGAATATTATGGAATCACTAAACATAATGCAATAAAATTGTATTAAATTCATAAACCTGCATCCGAGTTATCTCCGACTTGCAATATCAGTTTAACTATGAACATTTTGTAAACACACGGATGCGTTTCGTATTTAATTTATTTTTTTATTATTATATTATGTATTTAATATATCGTTGCTTATGTCATTGTTCATACAAACGAAAAAATTGTGTGTGATTTTTTTATAATTAAAGGAATGTATCCTATTAGATTATTTGCAATAATAATTTATAGATGCAATTTATTATGTTGATCTTTCTGAACTTGAGTTGAAAAGCCAATAATGTTTTGAAGATAATTTTTATAATGCTTCACTTAAATCAAACACCGCTGTATTACAGAATTCATTTAAACTTTTTCTACTATCTCCACACAGAGTTAAATAGATTATATACGACGGAGACAAAAATAAGCTGTACCTACTAGGTTCTTGTACAAATTTTTCTATAATAATTAAATAGTATCATATAATTTTTCAATAAACGTTTGTCGCACGATAAACAATAAAAGTACAAAACGTACTTTCATCCAGTAGGTTTCCTATATTATTAATACTTTATGTACTTCTATCAATTACCACAGAGTAAAACACCGCCAGAGACCATTAATTATTATCAACCAAGTAAAGGCCCGTATATCCCCGCATTATTGCAAAGCACTGGAACGCTCTGAATACCAAACGACCTGTGAAATCTTTTTTCCACTCTAACAAGTCACCTGTGACTACAAAGAATTTAATTAACAACGTAATTTCTACTCATAATACTCTCGAATTTTATTTAATGTTAATTTCGAAATACATTCTTTGTTTAAGTACAGTAGAACTACGATTATCCGAATTAATTGGGACGGGGGCCGATTCGGATAACCTAAAATTCGGATAATCAGACATAAAGATAAACGAACAATCACGCATAGAAAAAACTTTTTTCAGTTTAACACAGTTCTGCAATACTAGATACAATTTTATTATAGAGGTAAATATAAGAAAAAAAACCATTACACTTAGGGCCAATTCGGATAATTGGCGTTTCGGTTAATCGGCGTTCTTTTGGGTGCGGATTTTCCTTTTAATTTTAAAGGTTTATTTTACGTATTTCCTTGTTTTTTATTTATGAAATGTTGAGCAATATTTTCAGCTTTATAAAAATAAAACGTAGAAAAATTTTACGCGTAAATTTTGTATTTCGTAAATAAAGTGTACTGATTATAATTCAATTTTTATACGACTACTGAAAAGAAGTATAATATTTTAAGAGAGCAGGTATTTTTGTACTAAAATGAGTATTTCCGAATCTAAAGGGATTTAAATTTACATCGTTGGAATTATTTCGTTTATTTTAATATCAAGGGCTAGATACAATTAAAATATGTCTTTTATTCATGATAAATAATTATATTAGAATCCAAATGAATATTTGATTTGTCTAAATTATTAAATAAAAAAAATAATTCACACTTGAACGATGTTGATAAATACAATTTGAATTATTATTTATTCAATCATTTTAATTAGCAATTACAAAAACATTAAAGAAATAGAAAACTATTCAAATACAGCTTCAACTCTACTGTGACATAATATTGCAGTTAGCAATAAAACTTAAACTAACTGTTCCAATTTGTATTTGCTTACTCGGTTATCAAAAGCAATTCGGTTCAACGACTTCGACTTCGGTTATACACAAACTACTACAAATTAATGAATTAGAATATTAAGATAAATTGGTAATGTGACGATATTCTAATATATTTTATGTTATTAACAGTGACGAAGGACGTCGTTAACAGGGTTGGTTACAAGAATGTTAAATTATTTATTATAATAACTTTACATAGTTATGATAGCTTATAATAGAGATGTACAAAGAGTGGCTTTATCGCTCGTGAGCGATTTCTTCCAAGCAACTCGTTTTATTGATGGTAGTATACATACAATACAATGCGTATAGTATATTTTCTATAAATATTAATAAAAGTTAAGGATAAACGTCCCAGGGGAAAAGTTAAGTATTATGAGAAAAAATGTGATTCATAATTTAATAGCTAGCAACACATATTTTCAGTACATTTCACTGAATTTAATCCCTGTGGACCAATCACCTTCGTTTATAGTTTATACGGAGTTCAAAATTTATTATACTTTACATATTTACGTTCATTTTACTTTATGTAGGGTCCTAAATAAATGTATAATATTCAAATAACAAGGGCTTTTTATTCATTAATATTCTTATAAGTAGCGTCTTATACAAAGATTCAAAGTATTTTGCCATTGAAAAACTACTACATCTTAATTGAGCTACGTGCCGTGAAACTGATCGAACTCAGTCAATTATCCCAGTTCGTTTTTTAACCAATTGTACTTACTAACTATGTTTTTAAAGCTGTTAAAGTTACTTACATATTTAAATGCAAAGGTGAAAAATTATAGTCATTGCGATACATTAAATAGGTAGAGAAGAGAATCAAAAATCTTCTAAATACAGACAAAGTCACAGGTTAGTGGTCACCCTGAACAAGCCTTGTTTTTTAGATTGAAACCGGAACTAAAAGGTAAAAGTTAAAGGAGGTCAAAGCGAAGCTTTTTGC
>CAJQZM010019590.1:0-15825 GCA_907164665.1 Colias nastes | reverse complement strand
CATCTAATAGAAGATTGGTTATTTTGCTTTATGCGCCCCCTTAAGGCATTTGTGTATTTTTTCCTCAAATCTTTGAAATTATGTCCGGATTATGGCAATACGTTCACCCTCTAATTACTAATACCTGTGTCTTTAACATGGCTGACGAAGGCTTATTTTTTGAGATTTTCTTTGAGTCATTTCTGGTGTTTTATTTTAGAACAATATTCAATACATTTTAACGGATTTAAAATGTGATTTGTTCATAAGTTGCAAGCGTAGGTACCTGCTATACTATATTTAAATGGTAAAAAATCTAGAAAATTACAGAAATATGTGAGCTATCACATATTATGTTCATCATGCTATCACAGTCTTTATCGTTTATTAAGTTAATTTAAAGGGGAGATCAGTTTGTAGCACTAATCATTAAAAGTTGCAGAATTGTAGCGCTAAACGAGAGGACGAATTCCGATACCTATACATGTCATTTTTATAACTTTTCGTATTAATAAATTATTAAATTTGCAAGAATTGAATGAGGGTGCATATAATTTCTTAATCTTCACAACAAAATATCATAAATTTATGATCATAAATTTATGATATTGTACAAGAAACGAAAAAATTGGTGAAAGAAATACTAATAAATGTATCCCAATACCGGGTATTCAAGTAAATTCGCCATATTTGTTAACTTTCTAGCTACGGTTTAACTTTGTTACACGGAAAACACAATACGTTAAGACAATACCACAGTTAATATTTTATTATACCTTTAGTCATCGCAGAAATAACAGTACACATACTATTACAAAATTACAAAAAAGCTTTACTCTAATAATAATTTACCTTTCACCACTTATTACGAACCTCAACATTCATCATTAAAAAGCACACAGATGTTTCCGGTCGTCGTCATAAATTATGAACCACAGAATAAATAGGAATATTGTTTGTCAAAGCCTGTCGTTTTCTTTACATTTGATGACAGTACGACCGCGGATTTCTATTTGGCCGCTATTGAAAATCCGGCGACAACACCTGCGCTTTGTGATTTGATGGTAAAATGAAGTACCTTTTTGTAATTTTTGTATTGAATGTCGAAATACATTTATTTTATTGTGTTTTTTATTACAGTTCGATTTGTTATTTTTTTTGGGATTAGAACGAAAGTAAATATAAATACTGAAGCTAAACATATACCGGTGTATATTTTTTTGTGTGTTGTTTTTTTTTTGTATGTTTTGTATAATTCACCAATATTTCTATCTTTGCACGACTGTGACGCGTTCTCTTATAGCCTGATTTTATGGGAAAATAAATTTAGGAATCAGAAAATGGTGTTTATTAATTATTTTCGACTGGTTATTGCGCAGTAACTCGATTTGGATACATGTGAGCGTAGCCATGGCTATTTAATTATATATTGATTTAAATGTTCATATATTTACAATTTATAATATAATATCTGATATTGACATTCCAAGATCTATTGCGGTTTGCGGTAAATAACTCACGGTAAATGATCAATGTAACGTTTATTTACAAAATGTGAAATAATAGGTAATAAATAAAATTCAGCCGTCTCTACCTTCTATAAATTAATTTGAGACAAAAAATATTAATAAATAATTACAAACTGGAATTAGCGTTTATTGTATGATTTTTTTTTAACAATGACTTAACTCATCTAAGCTCACACAGAATACACGCTCACAAAGTCTTTAACTTGAAATCCTATATTTCACATTCAAAACAATATTGTATACAAAATACCTCACGAAACACAACGTTTCATTCATCTTTCTTTTCAAATCCTTTTTAAAGAGCATAACGCGAAATCTCACAAAAGTAATACTAAATTTTAAACAAATGTGAACTTTAAAGTTTCAGAAAAAATTAACGCGAAAATGTTGCTTCCTTTGCTATTCCCTTTCTCTCTAATGAAGGTGATATCAAACATTATTCATTTCAAAATTTATATTTTGTTGCTTTGTTTTAAACTTTATTTGGAACTTTGAACTTTATTTACATACGAAAAGGGTTATTTTCAACGGAATATTTGAAGCGCTAAATTTCGCAGCATGAGTGCTTTATCGCTTCAAATCACTTCAGAGGAAGGGTTTCTATATTCTGGAAAATTCACAAATAGTTAGCTGAAGCATCTCAATCTTAGGTAATATTTTAGTTAAGAAAAATTAAAAGAAATATTTTGAGTTTAGAATATGTATAGGAGAACTTAAAAATTATTATTTTCTGGAAGTATTCCTTAGTTGTATCTAGCCTGATTGATCGCTTTCTAAACGATAAAGAAATTATGTAAATACTTGAGTGTTAAGACAATGCGAACAAATGTTACACATTAACAAGAAAATCAAAATTTAAGAGAAAAATACGCTTTAGGTACGTCTGTAAATACTCAGAAAAAAAACTTAAAAACATAAACGCAATCCTCTTTACCTACTTCTGCATTTATAAAAGGCATTTTAGACGCCTATTCGTATGTTAAGAAGTCTTAAAACACTGAAAAGTAATAACATTTCAAAAAAATTGTCCTCGTAGAATACAATATAATGTAAAATTTCGCAATTTAGTCCCCGTTATGATTGTTGGCAGATCATTTCTGTATTAAAAAGTTTTCTTTTTGAACATTTATTTGAGCCCGTGTCGCTGGAAATACATAAACTTTTATTTCAGTATAAGGAAATTCATACTGTTGATATAATTTTTTATTATTTGAACAACAAGATTTAGAGAACTGAATTTCAAAACACAGATTAAAACTATTAAGACACAAATTCAGATCTATTGTTATCTACTATAGCAAAAAAGTTATATTATAGAAATAGTTCGCATTTTGAAAGTGGTTATTATTAATATAGTGCTAATGTACCTGTAAAATAATCATCTAAAATCAAAATGTCATAAATCCATACTAATATTATAATTAATGCGAAAGTAACTCTGTCTGTCTGTCTGTTACTCAATCACGCCTAAACTACTGAACCAATTTGCATGAAATTTGGTATGGAGATATTTTGATACCCGAGAAAGGACATAGGCTACCTTTTATTGCGAAATATGTACCACGGGCGAAGCCGGGGCGGACCACTAGTCTGTAATATAAATCTTCGTATTTCATAGCTTAAACTCTTTTAAATTCAAATCAGACAATAGGTTAAATAAATTATGTTACATATGGATTAGAAATAAATATTTTAATTATTAATAAATTATAATCTAATAAATTCTTAAAAAGTAATTTAATTCAATTGAAATTAGTAAATAACTTTTGTGCATCATAATATTAGAAGGTTAAAAATTTTATTAACTTTTATGTGCGACGCATTAAATAATAAAAATTTAACTGCAGGCCGTAATTGAATTTTATCCATAACATAACTCACCTGAAGTAAAAACTTCGCGTGTTTGAAGCAATATTTCCACTCCGTGTCCATAAAAACAAAAAATATTTTATTACAAAACGTTAAACCTGACCACAAACAAAACCACGATTAAAAAAAACAATCGAGAAGTAAAACGTCAACGTGCGCGCCAAATTTTCACCACAGATTATTTAAAAAAAAATTTAATGCATTCGAATTTCAAATTGTCCAAATTGTCCCGCTCTTGAACTTGGTTGGCGCGCTCAACTAGTGGCCGATATGAACGGCGCCCCAGAGTCTACTGCCGCAGATTGCCGCCATGCTCTACGAAGAGCATATTTTGCTACGATATGTGTTTTATTAGTATTTTGAGTATAATTTTCATATGGATTTGAAAATTTTTTAGGTAAGTCATGTGTATTGATTAGTTAGTGTTAGTTATTTGTGGCTTATATATTATTTAGGTGATAATTTAAAAATCGAAGGATATAAAAAATGCCCGGTAATCAAAATATAAGTTAATTATTATTTGTCGTTAAAGTGATCATCCTGGGTTCGATTCCCAGTGGAAACTTATAAAAAAGACATTGTCATATGCTATTTCTATGTCTATCATAGAAATATAATATGTAAAATACGTCAATCCAATAGTTCACAGGAAGACACGGGTCTTTACTTTATCATCTCCGTATAAGAGACATCTACGTTAGTTCTCTCAATGGACAAAATATGAACTAATCAACCAATTGACTTCGGTGTAAAATTATTTGATTGCTTCCATAGAACTACTTTTACACGTGTAGAAGTTAAATCAAAAGTTCTAGATAGTTTTCAATGTTTGATGTCCTACATACCAAGAACAAATAGTTTCTTGAATTGAACACTAGTAAATGAATGGTCGACAAACTGTTAATTGTAGAATACTAGCTTTCCCAGCGACTTCATTTGCGCACATTTTGTTTATAAACTATGTATATTCATTTTTAAGCTATTGCATAGCTTTTATCTCAGACTTTGAGCGCGGCGACCGAATGTAAAAATTCCGTAACGAAAAAACCTAACACCCCCCACTCCAACCGGCACAGCGATGCGATGCTATGCAATAGCTTTACCGCGGCAGTCCTCGAGTGCCACACGTACGAAATATTATTTCCAAACATTTAAACTTTAAGGTTAAATTCATTAAAAATTCACTATTAATAATATACCTCATACATAGTACATTTCATCTACAGTCTTTAGGTATGTGATTTTACGTGAGATTCAGTTCGTTCGTACTGTAGCCGCTTGCTACGACTTTGGCCCAACACTGAGTCACGACCATTTTTTAAAAATGCTATACACACTATAATAATATAGTTGTCTCTGCTTACATAACTATTTAAACTATTTACTAATCTATACCTCACCAAGCTACACCTACAGAAATCAGCATTATGGCTAGGTAGTCTTTTTATTGTTTTTTCAGTTCTTATTCAGCAGTTATTGTTCGTCATAATATTACAAATCAATATTAAAATCAATTACAAATGTTGACTTTTGAAACTATATCAAAAGCTTAAAGCGTTATTTGATAAACAATACTACAAAGAGATAAAAATAATGAATCATCGCGAATCCATAGTTTCATTCTTATATCCATTTCAAAGCAATTTCATCGGATTGTTATTCCAATTTAAATTAATAAACTTTTCAAATACTATGTAACGGTGAGGCTTCAATATCGTTTTGATAAAATGGAAATAATTCAGATTAATACTAGGAACAATTTTGTTTGACAGATTGCAATTTCTATGCGGGAATTAATTTATCATATTATCTACGGATTATAATTAACTGCAATAAAGTGTTTTGTGGAAAACTTTGCCATTTTATTGTAATCATTTTAATCGCTTATTTAATGTGATAATGAAATAATATAAATTTAGTTATGGTAGTTTGAGTTAAACTTATTTGTTATAAACTCAATTGTTTCGACTACTTCGCTGTTTAAACTCAAACTCAAACATTTATTTATTCAATTAGACTTCTTCTATAAGAAGCACTTTTGAAACGTCATTACATATTTTTAACATTTACCACCGATTCGGAAAGCAGTATCTACGGAGAAGAACCACAAGAAACTCCATAGTTGCTCTTTTAAATCATGTCAGTTTTACAATTTAATTTTACAAAATACATATTATGTAACATCATATATTATAATAATATGCCAAAGAACTGTCCTGTGGTTTTTACGCGACAACCCTCCATGGGTTTTTATCGTTTATATTGTTTATTTAAATATCCTGATGATTATTAAATAAATCTTACAACTCACTCAGTTTTTTCTACTGTTTTGCCGTGTCTTGAAACCGAATGCACATGACGTGAACTCATTCATAGAAATACTGGTACTCGGTTTAGTGGTTAACCGAATCCTGTAAAAAAACGATTCTTCTTTGACTGACCGGTTGGCTTGGTTGGTAGTGGCCCTGCCTTCCAAGCCAGAGGTCGTGGGTTCGATTCCCACCCGGGGCAAATATTTGTGTGATGAACATAGATGTTTGCTCTGTGTCTGGATGTTAATTATCTATTAAGTATTTATTTAAAAATTATATAATGTTTGTTTATCAGCCATCTGGTTTCCATAACACAAGCGAAATCTTAGTATGGGATCAGATTGTGCCGTGTGTGAAAATTGTCCTGAAATATTAATTATTTATTATTATTTATTATTATCTTTTATAATATGATAAAACGGTATTTTATTCTGACATTTAACAGTTCTTATTAAGACCTATTTCAAGACAATAAAGCATTATATAGTAACTTTTAACCGATGTTTCGTATCTTTTGATCATTGTAGGTTAGTTATCTAAGTTCATCCATTGAGAATTAACATCTAGATATATTTCAAGTTCTAAATGGATACATTTTAATAAACGATGATTCATTCAATACATCTAAATATAAAAGATGTTTTAGGGTCAGTACCTAGCGGCCCGTGAAAGTCTATGTAAGGCAACTTTTGCTTATCACGATGTTTTCAACCCACATTCTAATTATATAAGTTTGTAATAATTTGCTAAATCATGGGCCGCAAAATCTTATGGTTGGATGATTTAAATGAATTTCGATTTGAAAATTTTATGGATGTGATGCGTGTTTCCTATTTAGGTATATTTTACTATTTAGCAGTCTGTGATTTGGTACTTTTTTTGACTTAAAAATATACTCAACTAAACATGGGTATATTATGTATTATTGGTAGATATATACATATATATTAGTTCTGAACTAATTGAAAAAGTATGATTTGGCATGCTGGTAAAAGAGCCTCTACGCAAAATTCGTGTTGTTTTAATGAATACGATAACAACATGTCATGGCAATGAAGAAATGCCACGATGATCTGAGCATCAATGGGTGACCACAACATAGAGGACAGGCTTTTATTATTTACTTGAATCTTGAAGGATATCTAAATTAATATTTTTAAGCGACCACTGCTGTGAGCTATTGTTTCACTCAATCGCAGTTCTTTGAGCGTAAAATTTACACGAAATTATTATCCCTTAAACATTGATCTCGTTGAAAGAATACACGTTCCTTTGAAAATGTACTTTTTTATTGTAATAAGGACAATAAATTCGATATTATAATTATACACATACACATGAAGCATGTAACACGAGGTGATCGAACTATGTTTACATTCGCGGTTGAGCACATTGCTGGCTTGGCTGGATTTTCAACCGAATAAGCTAGGGTTCGATGCACAAGTCCATTCACGTCGGGAAAATAATCAATATATAGCTATGTAAATAAATATCATTTCACTAGATTTATCACTACATAGTAAAAAACAAAGTCGCTTTCTCTGACCCTATATCCCTATGCATGCTTGAATCATCAAAACTACACAACTTGATTTTGATGAAGTTTTTTAATAGATAGAGTGATTCAAGATAAAGGTTTTAGCATACTAGTTATTATTCTGTGGCTTTAGTGTAAAATTTATTAGGTTTTGGACAAAGTATTACTACTACCTACTACTAATTTTATATAGATAATTATTATAACAAAATATGTACCTGTATAACGTGTGCATATATTAATTAAATTTATTTATTCTGTTTCAGAAAGCACGTGCAAATAATAAAAGGAACACAGTGATTGAAAAAAAGTAAAATCGGAAATGTTCAGAGATTTTTTCGGACAAAAGGAGCCGAATTTTTAACAAGACAAAAGAGAAATTCGCTTCAAAATGTTCTACAAAAATGTTCAATCTATAAACATACAAGTATATCTTACAGCAGTGATAAAAATCGATAAAGAATATAGGTACTGTATAAAAAGCGTCAACGTACAATCACATTTGTGATATTAATTTTCAAAGTATAGTGAAAAATATGAATTTGAATGCATACAAAGTATTGTATTGGGCCCTCTTCACAATGGGCAACGTTGGGCGGATAGAGGCAATCACGATAGTGTAGAGGGCCTAAATGTCTATGATTGGCTGTCATTGTAGATATGTATTTATTCATAATCGCCGTAATGGCGGCAAACAATTGTTGGGCCAACGTTGCCCATTGTGAAAAGGGCCCATAATACTAATGTATCATCCTGCTACTTGGAGAGAAAGCTCTAAGATACGTACAAATTCATTAGCTTTATTATAGAGTATTTAGATTTCCAGGACTTTTACAAGATGATATTAGAATGTTTAATAAAGAGAAACGAAATGTTCGCTTCGTTCCTCGCATTCCACACAAACGAACGTCCAAGTATTTAAGAAGGTCAAACAACATTTATAAAACACCTTTTTATTTATTTTCGTATGAGAGAATTTTAGAGGAATTTGATTTCGTTGTAATTATAGATTCATTTATTGCTTTTTTAAGATTAACTTAAGCTTCACTCCAGTTGCTTCTGAGAAACTTTCTTCTTAGTATTAGCTTATTCTTAGTAATATTAGTATTTAAGGCTAGAATAATAGTTTGACTGTGGTTTCAAGTGAGAAGCCTTATTACATGCATATAACTACCTTATGGCATATTTCCTATATCACATAGTATAAAAGAAGTCGCTTTCTCTGTCCGTAGCTTAAATCCTTCAAACTACGCAACATCATTACCACATAGTATAAAACAAAGTTGCTTTCTCTGTCTCTATGCATGCTTAAATCTTTCAAACTACGCAACAGATTTTAATGCGGTTCTTGAATAGATAGAGTGATTGAAGAGGAAATTTTTTGTATATGCTTTATTAGATTTTAGACAAAGCGGGCGAAGACGCGGGCGGAAAGCTAGTCTAACTATATTATGTAATCTACATAGGTATACATTTTTTTGTGAGTTTAATTAAAATTCCCTTTTCTAATTCGTTCCTCATCATTAAAATATCTCGCAGAAAATGAAAGCAAAAATACGAATAAATAAAATGCCTAAGTGGCAAGCTCTCAACATAACTGGATTAAGACCACTTTAATTATTACCATTTGAAAAGAAAGTCTGAGACGTTTCAAATTCTAAGGGATAATATAACTAGCTTACTAATTGTATAATTAAGTTTTCTGAACGTGTGAATTCCCTAATCTAGTATAGGGATAATAATATGATCGATTTTCTTTTCAAGAATAGTTTTTTGTGCTTTGCTAGACTTTGTCTCGTCTAGCTTTTTCTATAAGTCAGATTTTTCAATAAATGCTAGGATATTCTTCTTAAGGATTACGCTATTATAACTAGTTTACCAGTGAAATATTTAAGTGTATTAATTAGAAAATTAAATACCTAAATGTACTATAGTACATTCGAGTACGATTTATATTTTACTAATTCTGTGAATGAACGTCATTTTTAACTTGTTTTCATCATCTGCACAATAAAAAACTAATATTAGGCATACAAACTGAACTGAAGCAAACTGAACTACAATCTATTAAGTAAAAAATATCTCACATCGAACTATTCGATGTTAATAGTTTGCGTTAAAAACACTAATAAGCCATTGCAGTTTCTTTTTGGCTTCAATATCGCAAAATAATAATTCCTTTTAATTTCCTTTTCTTTGCGGTCGACTTGGCTTGTAAGAATTCTATTTTTTTGATAAGTGAGATTTCTCAATGTTTTATTATCATTCTGCTTTTTGAAGCTTTATTAAATACTAGCTTTCCCCCCGCGGCTTCGCCCGCGTTTTCAAAGGAAACCCGCATAGTTCCCGTTCCCGTGGGATTTCCGGGATAAAACCTATCCTATGTGTTAATCCAAGTTACCTAATGTGTGCTAAATTTCATTGTAATCGGTTCAGTAGTATTTGCGTGAAAGAGTAACAAACACACACACACACACACACATCCTCACAAACTTTCGCATTTATAATATTAGTAGGACAAGTTATTTGTTCTTGCTTTGCATTGATTTAAAATACTTAGTAGATATTTGTCTGTAAGGTTTTTTTGCACGGATTCACTATGAACTACCTACTTACATTTTTATCCCTGTATGCGCACCAATGTTCTAAATAATACGTTGTATTACTACTGGTCCGATTTGAAAAATTATTTGGATGTTAGATAGCCCATTTATCGAGGAAGGCTATAGGCTATATTATATTACCATCACGCTAAGACCAACAGGAGCGAAGCAAAGCGGGTGAAACCGCGGGGCACACAGTAAGTGCTAAATGATCAATAAGCTTGCACACATTACAATAGATAAATTAAAAATTGATCTAAACAGAAAAATAAAAAGGCCGCTTAAAAATTAAATTGATACAGATTTGGTCTATAAAAACTAATAAAAAAGTAAAGTGCATAAAACTATCGTGGAAACTGCACTATAAAAAGGAATGGTTACTGTGAAAGGAAACGCCAGTAACATCAGTTACAATAATTGTCAAATGAATTGCATCTAATGCATTTTTTATTTGAAAAAGTTGGTCTCATTTTTTATTCTTTAACTGTATGATATAACGCTACAGTTACATAAATAATTTATACACTTTTATGAAGAATTGTTAATTCGTCGCGGAAGGTCTAATCAATGCATGTAATTCTCAAAATAAAATAAAATCTAAATTTGTGTGTGAAACTATGAAACATAATTTTTATCGTGAATGTACCATTTATCTAATATTTTGATTAATATGTTCAATAGAAATCAGAATCAGTTTCTATTATAAATATTTTTTCTTTTAATTTTTCAAAATTGCTGAGTACAGTAATTAAAAAGCATTTTAAAATTACATTTTAAAAAACCGGCTCTGATATCTAACCAATGATCTTCTTGAAGACCTTGAAGTTTCCACCAAGTTTCAGTAACGTATGTAAATAAATTCGGAAATGTAACAAACAATACAAATAAACATCAAATCCTATGAGATTTTGCGTCAAATCGAAGAATAACAGAGAGACAAATGTAAAACTTTTGGGAAATTGGAATGCTTTTGATCTCAACGTATATTATGCATGCTTTTTTCTTCGTCAATTATATAAACAATGTAATGTAACATTTGTTATGGTTTGTATTGTGTAACTTTCTTATTATATTATGGTTTGGGAGCCCTTATGACTTCTGATTTTATAAACTGAACCACGCAGTTTCCTGCAAATCTATCTCTGTACCAAATTAATTGTGAATCCAATATGCTGTTTTTGCATAAATAATAAACCAGGCTCTTTCACTTTTATTCAAGTTAAAAAATAAACAATCAAGTAATGTTTGATAGTTTCAGAATGGAATTCAATCAAAATTAAGGAGTGAAGGAAATACGATATTTTTCTAGTTTTAAAATACTTATGACAAACTATATACAATTACTATAACCAAAGTAATAACTATTCGATTATAATGTATAATGTAACCTATTACAACATAGTTCTTGTAATAAAAACTTATTGGAGGGTGTAGAAACACTGTTACTATGGCTATTATGTCCACACTATAACAAGAAAGCAACCTTACGAGATATTCATATCATAAAAACAAAACACCATTTCAAACAGATTGTTTCAATCTGGTTATTTTATATCAACATTCTCGAGCGTGAGTTGATTGTCCAAGTTAGCGTGTTTACAATAATTTGAATTTGGTGGCTACTTAGAAAAATTTAATCTTCTACATTTACACATTCCATCTATAAAATATAAAGACTCAAAAATTTTCAAGTATCATATTTTACGAATAAGATTTCTTAATGTAATCATTTTATGGATTTTGGCATGATTATTATATAAAAAAAATATCATATTTACGAAGAAGATTTTTTTATTTGATTATCCTTTTATGGATGTTACAATGAATTTCGAATAAACAATTTTATGAAGCATATATCCGCATTAATTTTTGAACTTTTACCGATTTAATCTATCCTTAGGAAATTAAAATAATCATATATTATAAGATTCATAAAGACCTACGGAAATTAAAATTAAAATACCGATATTAAAGTAAGCGGGTCGCGAAATCTTTTTTGAAGTCAGTAAAAATCTTTCCACCGCTATTTTTACACCATAATACGTTTTCAGCAAATATTTATTCGATTAACATCACGGGTACACTGCAAATATATTTTCTTCTTGTTTTCTAATAACGGTCCGTAGAGAAATCAAGTTTCCAGTTTAAAATATGAGGTGTGATAAAACTGTGGTCGGGAAAATGCAAGATACTAAAAATAGAAAGCAAATAATAACTTTTTATTATTTCATGTAATATGTAGGTTTATATCCAATCTGGATCTAGAATTTTTCTACATGGGAAAGCTGTTTTTTTTTTTGCCCAAAACCTATGTAACGGGTGAAACATTATTCCCGAATATTTTGCCTACATTTTTGTTTATTATATCGTGTATTGTAGGTATATAATATTATATTATCTAGTATAGCATAGGATACAATCTTCTATTATAGGTATGATTAGACCAAACATTATTAATTTAAGTTGGTAACTATTGTTTCGTCTAATTTTCATTTTCAAATCTTTAAACCTCAGAACGGAGCGATGTTATTCGCCAGAGAACGAAAGTTACCGACATAGCTCACCGGATTAGCAAGCTGAAGTGGCAGTGGGCCGGTCATATGTGCCGCAGAACGGACAACCGCTGGGGCACACATGTCTTAAGAGTGGAGACCGCGACTCGGCAAACGTAGCATAGGACGCCCTACTACACGGTGGAGTGACGACATCCGCAGGGTTGCTGGGCATTACTGGCGGCAACGAGCGAACGATCGGGCTCAGTGGCGTGCCATGACTGAGGCCTATGTCCAGCAGTGGACTAATGTAGGCTGATAATGATGATGATGATGATGATGAAACCTCAGAAAGTAAGAATAGCTACAGTTTAACGTATATAAATAATATTATAACCACATTTATATATTATCTACAGAATTTTAACTTAACAAGTGCATCTTTCAATCCACTATAAAAATATGAATTCGTTTTAAACGCCCATAAATTCTCTCAAATATTATGGACTCACTAAACATAATGCAATAAAATTGTATTAAATTCATAAACCTGCATCCGAGTTATCTCCGACTTGCAATATCAGTTTAACTATGAATATTTTGTAAACACACGGATGCGTTTGGGATTTCATATTATAAAATACTTAATTATAAATATGTATCATATTCGATTTGATAATACTTTCTGAAAAATGTATTAAACAATTGCAATGAAAATATTTCATGTAATTAAACAAAATATGAGTTGCAATTTAAAAAAATTGTGGGAGAAATAGCATTTTTATTTTATTTTTCTACCAATACTTATTGTGTTGATCTTTCTTACTTTTAAACTTCATTCAGTTAAAAAGACCGAATTTTTATTGATATTTTTATATTATACTAGCGGTCCGCCCCGGCTTCGCCCGTGGTACATGTTAACGTTTTCTCTACATAAGAACCATCCTCGTACTTCAAGGAATATAATAAAAAAAGAATTATCGAAATCGGTTCAGCCGTTCTCGAGTTATGCGCTTACCAACACATTTTGCGATTCATTTTTATATATAAGATTATAATATCTAATATCGCTTTATGACAGAATTCAGTAATATGTGAGGTTTCCCACATAGAGGGTCTGTTTAGTTTTTCCACCAAAATTGTTGACCTAGTTTTAATGAATTTAAGCATGGATATAGATTACCTATACAGCAGAGACAAATATAGCCTGTTCTTCTGCTTATAGCTATTCTCTGAAGTAAAAAGTATAATAAAAAAATTTTAATAAGCGGCTGTAGCACGATAAAGTACAATAGCACAAAAGGTACTTACATCCAATAGGTATCCTATATTATTACGACAATTACCACAGAGTAAAACATCGACAGAGACCATTAATTACCAACCAAGTAAAGGCCCGTATATTCCCGCATTATTGCAAAGCACTGAAACGCTCTGAATACCTAACGACCTGTGAAATCTTTTTTCCACTCTAACAAGTCACCTGTGACTACAAAGAATTTAATTAACAACGCAATTTCTACTTATAATTCTCTCGAATTTTGTTTAATGTTAATTTCGAAATACATTCTTTGTTTAAGAATCGATTTATTTTGGTACGGATTTTCCTTTTAATATAAAGGTTTATTTTTCGTATTTCCTTGTTTCTTATTTATGAAATGTTAGGCAATATTTTCAGCTTTATAAAAGTAAAACGTAGAAAAATTTTACATGTAAATTTTGTATTTCGTAAATAAGTGTGTTGATTATAATCTAATTTTATACGACTGCTGAAAAGAAGTATATTTTAAGAGAGCAGGTATTTTTGCACTAAAATGAATATTTCCGAATCTAAAGAGAGTTATATTTACATCGTTGGAATTACTTCGTTTCTTTTAATATCAAGAGCTAGATAAAATTAAAATATGTATTTTATTCATCATCACTACATAGTTTAAAACAAAGTCGCTTTGTCTGTCTCTATGTCCCTATGTATGCTTAAATCTTTAAAACTACGCAACGGATTTTGATGCGGTTTTTTTTAATAGATAGAGTGATTCAAGAGGAAGGTTTAAGTATATAATTTATTAGGTTTTAGACAAAGCGGGCGATAAGCTAGTGATAAATAAATTGGATTTGCAATCCAAATGATTATTTAATTTGTCTAAGTAATAAAATAAAAAATTAAACAAATCAACGATGTTGATAAATACAATGTTAATTATTTCTAATTCAATCATTTTAATTAGTTACAAATATTTAACACAGAAAACATAGATTCAAATATATCTTCAACTGTACTGTGACATAATATTGCAGTTTGCAATAACAAATTTGAACTAACTGTTCCAATTTATATTTGCTTACTCGGTTATCAAAAGCAATTCGGTTCAACGACTTCGACTTCGGTTCTACACAAACTACTACAAACTAATGAATTAGTAATAAGATAATAATATGATAAATTGGTAATGTGACGATAATATAATATATTTTATGTTAATTAACAGTGGCTCAGAACGTAGGCTTCGTTACATGTTATTTTTTTGGATTCCGTACCGAAAAGGTAAAACGGGACCCTATTACGGAGACTTCGTTGTCTGTCTGTTTGTCTCCAGGCTGTATATCATAAACCGTTATAGCTAGAAAGCACAAGAAGAAATTTTCACAAATGATGTATTTCCGTTGCCGCTATAACAACAAATACTAAAAATTAAAAAATAAATAAATATTAAGAACCCCCCATAGTACGGAACCCTTCGTGCGCGAGTCCGACTCGCACTTGGCCGGTTTTTATAATATTTTAGTTTATTGATGGTAATACAAAGCGTAGGTATACCTAGTATTACATATTTATATAAATATTAATAAAAGTTAAGGATAAACGTCCTGGGGGAAAAGATCAGTATTATGAGAAAAAATGTGATTCATAATTTAGATAGCTTGACACAATATATTTTCAGTACATTTCACTGAATTTAATCCCTGTGGACCAATCGCCGTCGTTTAAACGGAGTTCAAAATTTATTATACTTTACATATTTACGTTCATTTTACTTTATGTAGGGTCCTAAATAAATGTATAATATTCATATAACAAGGGCTTTTTATTCATTAATATTCTTATAAGTAGTATCAATACACACCGATTTCAAAGTATTTTGCCATTGAAAAACTACTACATCTTAATTGAGCTACGCGTACCGTGAAACTGATCGAACTCAGTCAATTACCCCAGTTCGTTTCCTAACCAATTGTACTAACCACGTACTAACTATATTATGAAAGCTGTGAAGTTACTTACTGTGATTTAAAATGCAAAGGTGAACAATTATAGCCATATTATGATGCGCCATGCGATACATAAATTAGGAAGATCCTTGATATTATGTTTAAAAAAAAAGATTTCATAAAGACGAAGTCACGGGAGAAGGCTAGTGGTTAACCCTGAACAAGCCTTGCTTTTCAGATTGAAACTGGAACTAAAAGGTAAAAGTTAAAGGAGGTCAAAGCGAAGCTTTTTGC
>CAJQZM010019583.1:0-15189 GCA_907164665.1 Colias nastes | reverse complement strand
TCCTGTTACAAATGACTCGAAATTTTGTGTCAATATCTCCCGGTCTACACTACTACAAACGCAAAAATTTCTCCAAGCTAATTTACCTGTATGTACCTATCTTATAATGTTATAGCAATATCTTTTTATTATATGCACTATGTTTTAACTATACCAAATAAATATCATCAGCATCATCATCTGAGGCTCTACAGCTGCGAGTGGTCCAGTATTTTCTTCCAGACCTCTTGATCCTTTGCCCGGGTTCTCCAATTTTTCAAACCAAATAAATATATGACACATTTTTTGTGATATAATAACATAAGTTTTTAGCACTTTTTAGTCGGCTTGTATATTTTAAGCTAGTTTCGCGTTTTTTTATCGAACCAGATAAAATTCCTTCTTCTGTATTTTTATTTTTGTATTTTTTTTTTTGCAGTGAAGAGAACGAAGCAACCTTAGAAGACCTAAAAGAACTGCAGAAGTAATAAATATTGTATCAATATTTTTGTATGATCAATTATTCATATATTTTATATTAATATTTATGTACCTACCTGTGTAGTTGAGACATTCCTATGTGTTCGAAAATTTATATCGTGTGTTATTAAAATAAAATTGTTCCTATAAAAGATAATTTGTAATTTATTGTACTTAAAACAACTCATCAATTAATTATTAATGGATAACTAATGCTCAATTTTATATAATACTAGCTGTAGCACGCGACTTCGTCTGTGTTGCTATGTACAATGAAGATTAATAGTGTTTATCTCTCATTTTAACTTGTTATCTTTTTCATTATACATAATTATAATATTAACTGCTTTTCTACCACATTTCTTACATATTACATTATACATTATAAATGTAATTTTTAATTAAGACCTTAATATTTAGCATGTTTTTCAGAAAACCCGTTATGTAAAAGCTCTTATTTATCTTTGTTAACTTTTAGCCTATTTAGATAGTCTGTAAGAATTTGTCATGTGTCAAAATCATTCGACACTTGACATTGACTTTCAAAACAAATCAATGTGGTTATTTTTAGGTTAAAAATATTATCATAACAATTATTAGTACTATATTTTTATTATTTAGAGTTATGATTTAATTTAAACGATATAAAGCAATGGATTTCGCACGCAAACAATTAGAGAAATATGGCTGGACCGATGGTAAATATCAACAAACTCAACATAATATTTCTCGTCGATAGTTTTACGAATTTGTTTTTCAATTTTTTTAGGCAAAGGTTTAGGAAAACATGAAAATGGTATATCGGAAGCGCTTAAACCGAAGTTGAAGCGTAGTGTCACGGGTATTGGGCATGATGCAGCCGCGGAGTTTACAGAACATTGGTGGACGAAACTGTACAACACGGCTGCTAGTAATGTTGAGGTAACTACGTTTATATATAAATATAATCAAAGAATATAATATACTAGCTAGTAGCTACGCTCCGCGGTTTCACCCGCGTGGCTCCGCTTTTGTTGGTCTTAGCGTGATGATATATTATAGCCTATAGCCTTCCTCGATAAATGGGCTATCCAACACCGTAAGAATTTTTCAAATCGGACCAGTAGTAACCGAAATTAGCAATGTTAGCAATGTTAAAAATTAGCAAACAAACAAACTCTTCAGCTTTGATTAGTATAGATAAATTAAAAGCTTGAACTCATGAAATTATTGTCACTGATCCTTGATAGTGTAAGTTTGAATTAAATCTGTCTGTTTAAAGGTCAAAATCAACTCTAAAGGAATTGGTTACATACAAACATACAGATGAAGCTAATAAAATGTGTTAAAAATTTATATGAATTGAATTCTTATGTAACTGAGAAGGTGATTTTTAAACATTATAGCAACAAGTTATACTTGTACGAGTTAAATGTAAGAAAACTGTATTATTTGGATAAAACAGTAAATGATTAACATCCTCATACATTCCTGTTTAATTTTTACATTTCAGGTTAAAGAGAAAAATGGAAAGACAAAGGAAATAAAAACTAAAGATGACGAGTTTGAAATAACAAACAGTTCTTGGACCTACAAAAAGAAGAATAAAGATAAATCAAAAGAGGAATATACAAACTTTTTTGTTAAAACCTCCATATTATCAAATGGTGGTGCTAAAACTGAAGATTTGAATGATCAAGGAATTGTAGAGGAAATAGTACCTGGTCTGAAATTAAGTGACGAGGAGCTATTTGCAGCTTGTGAAGGAAGAACTGCTCATAAGTATGGGATTTGTATTGCTATTAATATTATTTTGTACAGTTTAAAGTATGTTAAAAAAATTGTTTATTATAAAAGAGATTTTTTACATAAGCCTGGTCAGTATGCATATGGCATATTTCAGTATCTTGATGTCCTTCAAGTACCTACTACCTTTTAATTTCCATGTAAAAATAATTTCGATAATTTTTTTTACATGAAATTTTATTAAAGACTTTTCAATTTCAAAATATAAAGGTTAGCATCTCCAATATCTATTACTATTTTTAATATCTTTGTAAACAAAAAAAGTGACACTGTACTGTTTCTAAAATTGCAAAAGGTTTGCAAATTTTTCATTCAAAATATTATTTATCTTTCAGAGGTGCCCGTCATGGTCTTAAAGCGCTAGGTAAATTAGCAAGGATTGAAATGCAAGAGCAGGCATTATTACAACAGGCTAAATATAAAGGTTACTCTCAAGCCAGGAACAATAACAGTGAAGATGATATTTCAAGTGAAAACGAAAAAAAAGTAAAGAAATCCAAAAATAAGTCAGAAGTACAAGAATCAGACCGTTGCCATGAAAATGAACCTGTAAAAAAAGTAAAAAGGAAAGCAAATGATAGTGTTGCCAGTAGTGAAAATAAAAATGTTGAATTAAATGATCAAGATGAAGGAGTAAATGAAATTGATACTCTAGATGAAGAAACAGTTCCCAAAAAGAGAAAGAAAAAGAAAAAAGATAAGAAGACTGTTGATGAAGAACAAATTAGCCAGACAGAACATATAACAGAAACAGATGTGCCTCAAAAGAGTAAAAAGAAGAAGAATAAAAAGTGAAATGAAACAAATTATTTTGTATAATTTTAACATTAATTATAAATATATAAGGTTTTTATTTACACTTGTTATTTTTGCTCTTTGGTGTCATTTTTTTAATACTTTCTGCCCGCGGTTTTGCCTACTTTGTTAAACACCTAATCTCATATCTAATATATATTATAAAGGCGAAAGTTTGTATGGATGTTTGTTACTCTTTCACGTAAAAACTACTGAACCGATTACAATGAAATTTAGCACACATATAGAGGGTAACTTGGATTAACACATAGGATAGTTTTTATCCCGGAAATCCCACGGGAACGGGAACTATGCGGGTTTTCCTTTGCAAACGCGGGCGAAGCCGCGGGCGGAAATCTAGTAAATTATATAATACAAGCGGTCCGCCTCGGCTTCGCCCGTGGTACATGTTTACGTTTTCTCTCCATAAGAACCATCCTCGTACTTCAAGGAATATAATAAAAAAAGAATTATCGAAATCGGTTCAGCCGTTCTCGAGTTATGCGCTTACCAACACATTTTGCGATTCATTTTTATATTATAGATGTATATACCTTCCTCTAAAAACTCCAGTTTTAAAGTGATTTTAGAGAAGGTATTACGATTTTATATATTGGTGGACCAAGATCAGTTGCGTAGTTTTAAAGATGTAATCATCGCACAGACGGTGGATAGTTTTGTTTTAAAATGCTTTAATCTTAGAGTAAGTATACATTTACTACATTTAGCTTGCTGATGTAGCAAGCTATATGCGAGCCTTTTAAAAATATGCTGTAAGCACACTGCAGCTGTAACAAAGGCTGTAACTTTGAATAAGACCGAGACTACATTATTTATTTACTACATACAAAATAATATTTATTCTGGCAATATTTTAAGATCGTCAAAAAAATGACAGCAAACATCAAAATATACACTTTTACGTCAAAGTCAAAGGGGAAAAATACGAAATTCAGCTGATATTTTTCATACACTGTAAAAATGTCGATCGCCAAATTATTGGGGTTAGATAAAATATCCACACTTTTTAATATTATAAAACAAAACGGGGGCATCCGGAGCTCCTTGTTCAAGTTATACAGGTGATGTTTTGCTTTTGTTATTATGTAATTTATCAGGTAACCTATGTTAGGTTTTTTCTCATTTTTATAGCATTATTTATAGCTTCATCGTAGAATTATTAATAGAAAAGTATTAAGTGAATGCATCCATGCGGAAAGTGTTACAGAATATATTTTGCTGTCGTGTTTCTTGTTGATGTTCAAGTGTCAGGCTAATGTTTTCATTTCTATGAGTTATCACATAGCATAGAGCCTGTAAATATAGATCATTTCACTATAGAAATAAAGCTAAAAAATACTTCCAGGTCGCCTTAATGCTTATCAGTAATTAATCAAAAAAATAAATACAATTTTAGCAGCACAATACCACACAACATATATTTTAACAGAATATGTCTCGATACCAAATTATTATTTACTATTTCAGACAAGATGAATTAAAAGATGGTACACTCGTCGGCGAAGACAGGTTCGGTAACAAATACTTTGAGAACCCAAGATACTTTTTCGGCAGAAATCGATGGGTGGAATATTCAGAGAAGTTCCATATGGACTATGACGGTAGCCAGGTTCGTAATATTCTTGTTATGTATGAAGATAATCTATATAGCTATGACGTTTCTTAAGCATAAGTAGGTAAATATATTTTAATAAGCTTTCCGCGAGCAAAGTAAAAAAAAAGGCCAATTACATTTAAATCTCCTTCCTTCATGACATGATCAAAATTATAATTTACTAGTTGTGCCCCTCAGTTTTCAACTCCATTCTTGTTACTCGATAAATGGACTATCAAACAGTAAAATATTTTTAAGCTATTGCATAGCTTCTATCGCGGGCCTTGAGCGCGGGGACCGAATCGAGAAATTCCGTAACGAAAAAACCTCACGCTCCCCACTCCGACGGGCTCGGAGGTGTGGCTTGAAGGCATAGCATGCAATAGCTTTACCGCGGCAGTCTCCGAGTGCCACACGTCTTTTTTTTCTAATTGGACCCATATGTCCTGAGTTCTGTGCGATCTAGCGAACAAACATACTCTCCAGCTTTATAATATTAGCATAGATACGTTATGATAAGATTTTCTTCATACCATTATGAATATATCCCTGCTTATAAGTTACTAGCAGCTCCGCGCGGTTTCACCCCCGTGGCTCCACTCCTGTTGGTCGTAGCGTGATGATATATAGCCTATAACCTTCCTCGATAAATGGGCTATCTAACACCGAAAGAATTTTTCAAATCGGACCAGTAGTTCTAGAGATTAGCGCGTTCAAACAAACAAACAAACTCTTCAGCTTTATAATATTAGTATAGATTTAAAATTAAACTAATTTTTATAATCTAGGTTCCTGGTTGTCTTAAATCTTGTATTCTGAATCAATTGATATACCTACTTGGTTGGTAATTTTAAGAGAGAAAGAATGAAAAAAGTTTAAATAATATTAAAATATTGTTGAATTCCAGGTGCCCGCTGAATGGTTTGGCTGGCTCCATTACAAAACTGATCTGCCCCCACATTTGGTAAGTATATGAAGGATAAGGAATATTACTTACTAGCTGTGCCCTGCGGTTTTACCCACATTGCTCCGCTTCTGTTGGTCTTAGGGTGATGATTTATTATAGCCTATAACTTCCTCAATAAATGACGGATGGATATGATGGATGAATGATGAATGGGCTATCTAACACAGAGAGCATTTTTCTAATTGGACCAGTAGTTCCTGAGATTAGCGCATTCGAACAAACAAACTCTTCAGCTTTATAATATTAGTACAATATATAGATTTTTTATTTATTATTGCATCAAAAATGATATCAAATCCCCATAATAATAATATCAGTTGAGCCGTTCTTGAGTTATAAGTGGTTTATGTCGTAACTAATAATTTACAAGCATCTTTTAGATTTTTGCAATTTGAAAAATAAGGAGGTAGTCTAATTTGTACCTTTCTATTTTGTTAATTCCGTTTTATTTGTAAATGGTAGATAGCTACTAAATAGTAAATTCTTATTGCAGTCCCATTTTATATGATAGTGATTTATTATGACAATGCACCATTGTGAGCAAGTACACACATCCTATATCAATAAAAATAAAATGACATATAAATGGTAAAATATTGTAAAATGATAATATTAAATAAATAATGTAATATACTAACATAGTAATTAAGAAATTACTAACAAGTGGACCTATGTTGTTCTGATAATAAATGGATTAAATTAATAATGTATTTGCACGCTCAACTATGAGCAGAATGTTTAAGGATCTATATTATCTGTACCTACCTAACATCTTTGTACTTCTAAATTCTGCAAATAAAGCAACTTGAATTTGAATGCATACTTTAACTTTGCCTGCATTACAATTAGAAATGTATTATTTGCACCACCTCTTGAACTTGTATTAAAAATTATTGTTTTTCAGGACCCAAACCGCCCCAAATACAAATGGATGCAAGACTGGAACGAAAATTTATCTGGTACCACTGGTCAATACACTCCATACAGCACAACCAGAGCTAAGGTTGAAGCCTGGGAGCCAAAGCCTAAAACGAGTGTTTAAAAAAAAAACCACAGACAAAAAATGGCTTGATTATCTGTCATTGTGTATAGATTAAGTAGAAAATGAAATAAACTGTTATCATTTAACTGGTGTGTGTGTTTTATTTTGATTTGGTATAATTTGATTTTCAGAATACCCTTATTACTTAAGCAGCCTACCCAATATACATAAAAAATAATAAATATCGACCAAATTAAATTCGGATACAACACCTAGGTATGTACCTACCTATGCTCAATAATATTCTCAATTCAAAGTACCAAATAATTGTAATTCAAAGTATCTTTGTTCCTCATTTATTTATTTTTCGACATAGCATGAACCGTTTTTGATGGAATTTAGTCTAAATTTCATAAGTATTGTAAATGAACAAAATAAGGGGGTGAATATGGGGGATAGATAATTATTTATTCGTACATGAAACGGCTATTACACGATAACGTCCCATCGCAAGCAAAGCTGTCGGCAGAAAGCCAGTTAGCTAGTAGACAAAGACAAAAAACTAAAGCATCATTATATAATTAATCATCCAATAAAAAAATGATTCACCATTTTAAAACTATACTTAATACACAGGCTAGTTTTCGGCAAACGCCTAGATAACAAGCTAAAATGAGTTAATTCATATTGGGGCCTTATTTTATTATTTATCTGAGAAAACCAGTTCCGTTCTACGGGTCCTGGCCTGAGGTTCTCAAATTGTTAACTTAAATTGTGGGTCAAAAATTATTCATTACGCGGCTTATCGTGAATGATCGAATATATCAAAAATTAAGTTTGGAAAAAATATAGGTAATGTGCATCATAAACTATATAAGATTTCATGGAATTGATTTTTTTTAATAATTTTGATAAAGAAATGATATTTTACCATACTTAATGTGTTTGAAATTGAAGTTATGTTCCTAAATATTCTAAATTCATTGTAGCTAGCTCATCAATATTTTTTCTAATATTAGGTACGATTTTAAAAGGAACTAAATTATTTACTAGTAAGAATGCTAGTAAGTAAATATTTAGATCAAAAGATTTAACTTTATTTAATTGTAGTCCAACCATTAATAAAGATCAACATTCATCTGCTTGTTTATAAACGTGTCAACTAAAATAATGTTAATACCATAAAACTTTGGAAAACTTTGATTCCGAACAACTGCCCATTACATACATACAAACGCATAATCGTGTAAAAGCTTCATTCACAAACATGTGACTTTATAGTCTATTATCATAGCAATAAAGATCATTTTCTAATAACTCCATCGTAAGCTTTGACAACACAAATGCAATAACAGCTTACAAAGAAAAATGGTCCTTCAGTGTAGACGTTACGTTCTAAAATTGGCGGCAAAATTGACAATCATGTTCGTGCACATTTTTTTTTCTGTCAGGTAAAAATATCTCGATTCCTTATTCAGTCAAAATGCGACGCGCTACAGTATTAGTATCGTCCGTGAGTTTCGTTAGTTTTTAAAACTGTTTTAAATAGATAAAGTTGATTAAAAGTGTTATTAAAGCAATATTAAAGTATTATTGTTACAACAATATGGTGGATGTAAGCTATCGTTTGTGAATAAAGTTTTAAAAAGTTTATGTGCAAACTGCAAAATGTTCGAGTGAACAGGATTTGTGTTGTTTTACGGTAAATAATTTCTTGTTTTATAAATTATTATTGTTAATTTGATAAATTAGTTAGTTTTTAAACTTTCTTTTAGTTTATACGTTGATTTTAAAACTTTAAGCTTCATGATTTTTTTGTAGCGGTATAAGTTCGCGTGGGTGTCGTATAGTAATAGTGATGTATGGTGTTTTATCGATAAATGATTGATTTGCATTTCACGCATTTAAATGTGGAATGCAAATTTACGTTAGTCAATTTGAATTTTAAGTAAGGAATTACAAGTTTAACTGTTTATTTAGTGTTTTCTATACATTTCCAAATTTATTATTTCATTGTACCAAATCATAAAACGAAACTAGCAGTGTGATTACTACGTTTACTTCATGCTTCAATGTAAATATTGAGTTGTTATAACTGTACTGTAGAGGTAAGATGTAAGATTGAAGCCATAAAGATTCACAATCTCGTTTGTATCAAGGAACAAAAGCGTTCATTTGTTTCGATCCATTAACATTCCGTCGTTGGGTGTCGGTCTAATTCTCTTCACGATATGACCTTAGTTCTATTAATTGAATTGGTAAAAGTATTTGGATTATCTTCTTATTATTGCAGTGTAATTTCTGCAAAATGTATCAGTTAATAAGAATCGCAGGCGCATATTCCTTTGAATAGTATAAATTGGCTATAAAAATGTTTTGTTCTCTGGATTAGTGATCCTTTTCCCTCGTTATAGCTTTTTTTTTGAGAAGACGCAAACCTTTTTTTTGGAGGAGTGGCAAAAAGCAGGTAACTATAAATAATATAAGTAGATAGTTCCATTTTACAACACAACAAAATACACTGAACTAAACTAAAATCGTTTTATAAGTTGAAAGTAAATATTATAATATCATTGGTTTTCTGGGTATGTTTTATAAGTAATTTGTAGGAGATAGGTATTGTAAATTGTAATGGCATGGCATTTATGTGTCTTTGGATATAGGCATCTATTTAGGGACGTATATTTAAACAAAGCATTATAATCATAAACATAAACAGTATTGGTAGGTAGCAGTCTCAGAATCATCATTGAGATAACCGAAAGTCTAAATCGTTATTTTAAAATTCCCAGTTGAAGTGTTTTCATCTGTGGTTTTCATTCACCAAACCTAACTTGAATCAACAAAGAAATGTGATACCATGCCCGTCATCGCTGTAAACAGTTAATAAAAGAAACTTCTATATTCTGAGTCAAACCGTAGGTAACCATAACGAGCGGAGTGCGTGACAGTGAATGCTTTTAGATACAGATCTGGCGTTGCACGTGATTCCTCTTTTATGGAATTCCCTTAGTCGTGATCAACAATCGTAGATTGATTGGACGCACTCAGCATTGTCACTCGATTCTTGCGTAACTATCGTTATGTACCTAGTACCTACATTGTTTCACAAATAATTGTTGGAACTTGGAGCATGAATGTGACGAACAGACCATTTGAAGTAGTTTGTAATGAGCTCTTATCGTGATGATTGCGTGGCATCGTCATGTGAACTTTTTTGTTTCAATAATAAAATTGACAAATTGTAAGTTAGATCCATTGTGTTGAAAATTCCCAGTTGTTGATACACAAACAGTACATAACAAATCTACTAAAAGTATTTATCTCTAAATAAAATTGATACTGCGTGAGAAATGAGCAAATAGTCTATTTCTTAATAGTTTTGGAACATCTTGGCCAATATTTATAAACGAATTCTTTTATAGCTAGAATAAAATGTATTCACTTTAATACGTAACCCAGATACACAAACTGGATACTCTACAGAGAAGAATATTCCTCATTTTTCAATTAAAGAATGTAATGCACGCTAAGTATTTTTATTAAAACATATAGAATAACAGCAAGTAATTCGACCACAAAGGCCACATGTCAGCAGTGCCGAGCAAAATGATTGATATAAAGCTGCTCGATTAAACAGGAATTTCTCCCACAGTTATCGTATGTAAATAAAACCATATTCATGCGAAAGGTATTATATTTTTACCCTTTGAAGTTAATAAGTGGCTCTTAATCTTGGATGAAAACCAGCATTGAAAACCAATCAACGCAAGTTTAAGCTATATAATATTGTTTCAAACGAAAATAAGAATAAATAATTATTAAAAATTATAGTAGGTAGGGAAGAGGATCAAATTTTAATCTTTAAATTTGTTAAAGCCACTAAAAAGGTGCAGTAGAAATAAAAATGACGATAAGCAACCCAGTGCTTTTAAGCTTTAAAATTGAACTAAAATATAATTCACACATTTTTATAATACAAAGTTAATGAGATCAATTTTGTCAAGATTTCTGGAAGTAGAAATGGTTAAACGTATATTTTTCACATATTTTTAATTAGTTTATAAATTAACTAGCTTTTTAGTAATTAAAAGCTTAATATAGTCTTAATAAGTATGAGAACGAGGCGTGTCACTTAGCGCGGAACTAATTGTAAGGTCAATGACATTAATTGCTTATATTTATCGATACATTATATCACATCACCATGGAAGAGCTTTAATACATAATATAAATAATTTTGTAAATCTCAGCATGACTGTTTAAAGTCACAAAAGACACTTCTGTGTCTTAGGTGTTTTGGTAGAAATGAAAACATGAATAATCAAATCACGTAATTACAAACATGCGATTTATTATTTTAAGAATATAAGCAGTACAGATTGAATAAATTAAAAAAGGAATTAGGTAGAACATAAAAAACAGTGCCATGATTCATTCAACGATTATTAAAATTGCAAGTCCATTTTGACTCGAAAATCAACACAACGCTCGGCATTATTCGAAATTAACGAACTTTCGCACAAGAATCCTTTGAGAAAGGCCTTAATATGGAGAATTAGTAAATTGAACTTTGACCCCGGCCACCATGTATCATAATATGTACCATATTTTTAGGGTTCCGTAACCAGAGGGTAAAAACGGGACCCTATTACTGTCACCAGGATGTATCTCAAGAACCGTTGGCACGGTCATAAGCAGGATGGGTATTTTTTTTGTAATTGTTCTTTTTTAGCTTATAAAGCTGTACCGAACCCTTAGAGACATGAATCCGACTCGCACTTGGCCAATTTCTTATACGACATGCCGTCTCCAGATGTCGCTTCACCGAATTACGCATGCAAGGTGCATACAAGGATATTTTGACGATAACTTTCACCCGAATAAGCATGGATAGATTTACATATGAGTACCCTGAGAAAATATCTTGTAAAACATCTGCATCGTCTTTTGTTACACTGTTCATTAATGAGCAGCTTATTTAGTTCCCAGTGCTCAAGCCCATAGGCCTCCTATGAAGGTTTAGGTCATAATCCACAAAGATAGAGAACTACCAAATATAGGAAGTGTGGATAACGTGCGAATATATAGAAAAGTCAATTTGAAAAGTCAAATATGTTTTGTTTGAAGCTGGAGGTCCATTAAACCAAACGTGTCTCTGTTGTTCCGATAAACACTTGTGGACAGATGTATTTCACATCTGCTGATTGATTTTTGTACTTTCTGTATCATGAGCATTGGAAGCTTTAAACTTTGAATAATTCTCAGAATAAATAAATAAGTAATATTAAACAACGATGACTAGCAAAACTAGGTGGTATATATCATACAAAGAAATGGAACAACTAGCCCGGCGGGACGTGAAATAACGTTCATGAAGAAGTACCTTCTGTATTAAACTTTCATTTCTTTAAAACACATACATCTAGAACTTACAATAAAACTATCGACTTATTTTCAAGAACATCATAAAAACATAATATAATGACGATACTTACCCAATATCCTAATAGATATTTTATTGAAATTCTTCAAAAAAATATCATGAGTATTTTACTCATAGATCATGTTCTATTAGTGATACGTTACAATCCAATGATATGAGCTTTAAAACATTACTCCATGTGACATAGTTCTGCCAATTGACTCTGTACCGTCACGAGACAATTCCTAATCATAAAACATAACTGTCGTATCCCACGCAGATGGTGAATTAAGAAAGACTTGAAACGTATGTATGTATGTATCTACGATCAACATTGACCACCCTCTTTGAAACAAAAGTTCTACTAATAATTGAAGAATGTATAATTATTGATACCTAAAGCTATATGAATTGGAGCAAAATCTTATTTATATTTATCGAAATTCTATCGTGTGTAATGTTCGCTTATACACAGGGCATGTAGGTGACTACAGCATTTTAGAAATATTCAATTTAAATCATTGTCCACTAATTGAACAAACAATGTTATTTAAATATAAAATATTGTTTTTCCTGCAACTTAAAAATTGAGTATTATTTAATTTTAATTTTATCGATAACACTGCATCGCGATCGGTATCACATTACTAAATTTTTATTTTCGAATTGAAAATCGTTCCATATTCTAAAAGGCGTTGGTTTTATACTTAGGTTTTATATGATGCAATTTTTAATTGTTCCCTATGTAAAAACGACTACTTTTTAATCCTTGTACATACAGAAGTACTTTAGGTACATACAGAAATGTAATTTTGCAATAGGTACTAGGTTTATAAATGGAAAAGAGAAATCTAAAAAAATAAATAATACACAAAACGAATTTGAGATTGCTTTGAATGTTCTCAATAATAATAAAAATTGATTGCTATAACGAATTACAAGTAAATATTGTTGCAAAAGCTATTTTATCTACTATGACCTTTAAAATACTGCGTTACATATTGTATTTTATTTTTATAACTAGCTGTACCCCGCGGTTTTACCTGTAGTGCTCCGCTCCTGTTGGTCTTAGCGTGATGATATGTTATAGCCTATAGCGGATAGCCTTCCTCGATAAATGGCTATCTAACAACGAAATAATTTTTCAAATTGGACCAGTAGTTCTTGAGATAAGCGCGTTCAAACAAGCAAACTCTTCAACTTAATAATATTAAGCATAGATTTATATAGAAAGCAAAACATAAATATTGTACCTACTTATGTAGTTATAATATTATTAGTTTGTTTGCTTGGACGCGCTAAAATCAGGAACCATGGGTTCGATTTGAAAAATTATCGCGTTCGCGTTGGTCTTACCAATAAGAGCGGAGCAATGCGGGTAAAACCGCGGGGCGCAACTAGTATTATTATAATAGGCGTGTTTAAAACAATAAGAAAGCTCAAATTAATGGTTCAGTTGTAACTTTCTCTGACCTCCGACATGAGAACGTAACGAAAATTATCACTATTGTTGAAATTCGCCATTTATAAGAAATGGACGTATCTGTGAGACTGTGAATGAAGTCACGTTATTTTTATATCTATGGTGATAATTGACAACTATTTCGACCCGGTTTTGCTCGGTTTTAAGGTTTCTCTATGATGAAGTAAATCTAGGGCATTTCTCTGTAAGCTCGTACGGCTCCCATACAAAGGCTGTCCTGGCAATTTTTTTAATTTTTTCCAAATAATCGTGTTCTATTTGAGAGAAAATTAACTTTTACTGAATTTATAATAATTACATATATATATACCTACATATTTCCCGAGTTATTAACGATTTTCCAAAAAATCCTGACAGGGGACTGTGTCTTCTTTGATAATTCAACTTCTATTCTATCATTTCTTGACTCTGACTTAGATTTTAAGCATTGTGATGAGTTTATTGTATGGTTATTTATTAAGAACTAAATTTACTTTTTCCTTTGTTGAAAAGTACGTACAAAATATAATTGACTTTAGAATGTCCACTTTTAAATTTAAATTAAATAATTGAGTCCTTATTATGTAAACTCGATTAAAAGTCTAGATGGACAAAAGACTAGGTTCAATTTCTAGAAAGCCAAGCGTTGTGTAATTTACTTAGGTCACAGTTCAAGTCACGATTTGGCCTAAGTCTGTACTCTGTACCTATTAGACGCAGTGTTGTGTGTTTTGCCGAAATTAAACATGTTGGTTGCTAAAATACTTATGTAGTTGGAATTATCTCACCCCTGAGATTTGAAGTTCAAATATTGTTTACTAGCTTACCGCCCGCGGCTTCGCCCGCTTTGTCTAAAACCTAATAAATTATATACTAAAACCTTCCTCTTGAATCACTCTATCTATTAAAAAAACCGCATCAAAACCCGTTGCGTAGTTTTAAAGATTTAAGCATACAAAGGGACATAGGGACAGAGAATGCGACTTTGTTTTATACTAGTTATAGTGATGATGAAGATGTCAAATGTGAAAAATGTCGTGTACATAGGAAGGTCATACGCAATTAGTTACTATGAGAAGCGTTTTCGTTTTTAAAATAAATCTAAGACCAAATGAACATTCCTTAAGGGTGTTAAGAATCGATGACAAAACATTTATAGGTACAATAGTGGATGTATTCTAAACTGAAAGATAGAATTCGAACTTTCTGTATGCAGAAACAATTCTATACTTGACCTTTTGCCTTCTGTGCCTAGTTAACAAGATAAACTTTTTCAAGTATATCTTGAAAAGAAATCACTTATATCAACATTCGAATGGACTATAAATAATACCTAGTACATATAATCATTGTAGTAGGTATAATAATTCTTTAAGATCAGTGAAACAGACCTATATTTTCATTCCCACGAAAGCATTGTTGATCAACCTTGCTTCGCCTATTAAAAATATTGTATTTAGACTACAGATAACGAATAGTTAGTTACCGATGCTCTTTATGTATCACCTTGACTCCATAACCTAATATAATGTATTACGTCATCAACTTTCTAAACGGACAATAGAGACCAGAATATATGTACCAAAGTTCGGTACCATGATGTCGAAGCAGTACTATTGCCAGTGTGGGAAAGTGATGGCGCTATACTACCTATAGTACGAGATCCGGCTGCAGGATCAGTGCGTTCATCGGTTTTTTG
>CAJQZM010019577.1:0-14598 GCA_907164665.1 Colias nastes | reverse complement strand
TAGTATAAAACAAAGTCGCTTTCTCTGTCCCTATGTCCCTTTGTATGCTTAAATCTTTAAAACTACGCAACGGATTTTGATGCGGTTTTTTTTAATAGATAGAGAGATTCAAGAGGAAGGTTTAAGTATATAATTTATTAGGTTTAAGTCAACCGGGCGAAGCCGCGGGCGGTAAGCTAGTTCAAACATAAACCGACATTTAGGAAATTTACTGCGATAAAGGTTCTCAACAAAGACATATTTTTATTCAAACTTCCAAACGTTTTTGACAATGAATGCTAAATATATCATAATAGTTTAAAAAAAGACATGTACCTAATTAATTCACTAATGAACCCTAAGACATTTATAAGTTAACCATTTGGCCTCCACGTGTCAAAGTGTTTTTATAAACACATAAAAATTATGGTACTATGAAACAAATGACTTGAGTTTTGTAAAAACATGACAGCGTGGATTTGTATGATAAATATTTATTAGCAGTGAAAGTTTATCGTGGTTTTAAATACATACCTATAGGGATTTTGACAGATTTTTTTTTAATATCTGTACATTTAACGCTTGTACCATAGATAATAATATAGGTAATAGGTACTATAAAAATGGAGTAAAATCAATGAGAATACGAAATTCAATGCGTAAAATAATCGTATTAATTATGTTGATTATAAATTAAATATGTAGTAGGTATTCTAGTATACGAAGGGAAGAAATTAAGAACATGCGATCGATCAATATTTACAAAGAAATATAAAAAATAAGTCTACCAAAATAAAGAAGAACAGACACGCAGTTAGTTACCTACTGAGAATCTTCTGCAACAAAGTAGCATCGTTTTTAATTTTATTTAAGTATTTTAACAAGGCAATATAAAAATTGGTAAATAATCGACCATGCAAGTTTGGAGTCTTCTAAAAGTTACATTATTATTTGCTATTAGAAGACGTAACAAATGGAGAAACAAATTATACAAATAAATGATTTGATTTGGAGTTAGGTATGTAAACTAGTAAATTTTATAAATAGAAAAGATTTGAAAGTATGGTCTACGTCCTAAATAAGTTAAAATAATTCTAACTTGAATGTGACCTAATTGGTTAATAATTCTCATTGGAGAAAATAATTAAATAGTATTTATAACATAAGATGAAATAAAACTCTGGTTTGAGTTTGAAATTAGATTGTCTCAAATGTGAAAAAAACAGACTTCAATTTTTTTATCCATAGATTATGAAAATTTAAATTCGCTTATGTACTTATAGCTTTAATTACACCTTATTAAATATTATCTAAATTATAATCAACATGACATCTCAAAAAGGCGATCACATTTAAACCAAATATTTCACAAGAGGAAACAAATAAAAAAACATCTAAAAACGGCACATCACACGTCATTCGACACTCAAAATCCGCTTGTCAAAACTTAAAAAACATGTAACGGAACGGTGTTCCAATATGATTTATTATTACTATAACACTATTTTAGTAACTTCTGCATATTTAAAAACCTCGTGTTAACCACTAATTAAAGAAACATAGGTCGTTTAAATTGGAATGTCGCTTGTTGAATACCAGAGACGATTTATCTTTTTCTTTTTTCGAAAACGGCAACATTCTCTAGAATGTTGTCTTTATTAGAATGGTTGGGTTGGTTGGGATTGTCTAAATGTTTTACATTATTGAATTAATGTGTGTAAATATACTCTACCTATTGATATTTTTTTTATAATCAAGTTATGTTTTTGACTTTACCATTGATTATAATATTTTAGTACTATTCTGAGCTTCATTGTGACATTGTCTATTGGTTTATGTACAAAAATTAACACATTATTTAAATATTATTTTGTAACTGCTTCCATTACTCATATAAAATTTTTGTGGTAGGTACCTACAACAAGATACCTACACATTTTCCTAACAAATAAACTTCAGTGGCAATCTTTAGATAGGTACTCAAGCTTAAATAGGTTATAGTGAGAGCAAAACTTCAATCACACGTAATCTCTTATTTTACATAGCACCTACATAAAAGGGCACCTTCATCGAATCCATGAAAGGTACAAATCGTACCAAAATCGGCACGTAACATAAAACCTATTGTATTCCTTTGATAAGAGATAAAGGGGCTAAGTAGCTCTTTTCACGGCAATTGTGTATCAACAATATAGGGATTACCAGGGATTAAGGACCCTTGTGTAGTGTAAACTTTAATTCAAACTCGGGTTGGCGGAACGAAGCGTCAAGTACATACTTACGTTTAATTTGTTTGATTTAATGCGTGACAAAGTGACGAAATAGGGAGGTAGGTAATAGGTAGGTATATCATTGAGATCGTTGCGCGTCAATAGGTTCCTTTAGTTTTAATTTTTACCGTCACTATGTCACTATTGGATAAGTATTACTATTATCTACAATAAGTGTGATACATTTGTGAAAAGCTTTGAATCATCCACAAAAATTTCTTAGGGTTCTCTCAGTCTCTTCTCTTACTATCTACTTTCAGGAAAAGTAAATAATAAATATTTTGCCACAACCATCGACATTATTTTTTATGTATTATAATGCCTTCAGCACCTCTTGATGTCTTTCGGTTCGGTATTTCGTTATTTGGTGTCGATTTTGACAAAAACACTTTTAATAAACCGACGCAATTTATTAACTTGAACCCAGCCGCAATGGCGGCAAATGATTTTGACAATCAAACTGTCAACGCTAACGATGCGCAAAATTCGCGCCAAATGTGAATGTCACAGGTAAGTATTGCACAGATGTTTAAAAATAAACTTTTGAGGTAGAAAATTCTAAAAATACGCAGATATTATTTTATTTTTACTTGTAATGTTTTTTGTTACATTTCAAGCATAAAGTTTATTGATGAAAAAATATCTACAGATCATTAAAGTCCCGGTTGCATAGCCTTTGCACCTACAAATGTGTTTAAAGATAATTTTCTATATCATAAAGTAACAGGTGTTGGGTATCGCTTTTGTATCATATTTCACAAATTTCTTCCGAATAATTTACTTACATTATTATGTACATTAAGTGCTCCCTTACGCAAATAAAACACACAGTTTAATTTTTTTTATTTAGGTCTGTACGTACTAAATAAAAATATTGATTTTATCCTATCAACAATTTGTCCACTTCAATGTGTTATGCAAGAATAAATTAAGCAATGCGAAAACTGAAAGTTCCCAAAAATTTCAGAGATATTGAGCAAGATATGCGAAAAATACAGTAACTCCGCGAAATTTATGTCAAAAACGATAAGAATGTTTTAATTTTTATTTTTCCAAAGCTTTGTGTGTTGCCAGTCCTTCTCTCATTATTTTTCCTATTTACGTGAAGTTTTCTATTCCAATTAGGTATTTAAACCTTACCTACATAATAATATTATAATGTACCTTCAATCTAGTGTCTAAATTAAAAAAAAAAATGTGTGCGTGTACTTAGTGTACACACGTAAGAAGTGAAACTTCTTTATGACCTTATTTTTCTAAAAATAATTTACTATATGCAACTTTACAGAAATACGCTGAATCACGCGTGGTAGGGATAAGAAAAAGATGGCGCGTAACGGAAAAATGTCACGCGTAACGAAAAAATGTTACACTAAATTTTTTTTCAACTCCGATAAAGAAGTTTCACTTCAAAAAACAATTTAAAACTTACCTAACATCTGTACCAGTGTCCTGCCTAGATCGCTTAGTCTGTAACAATAGAAAAATTAAATAAGTATAAAAAAGTTAATCAATGAAAAGACTTCGTGCAAAATGGTGCATGGAAAGTTAGAATGAATATTTCATTAAGTACTTATCAGGTGCGAATAAGCAATTTAAAAGCGCTTTTCAGATGATTTTATTCAATCTAAATTTTAATGAAATCTTGATACTTGATGGTCTCGAATATTATGGCCACATTTAATTGTAATTTGTACGTAAAGTAAAATATTTACAAGGTTTTTTATTAAGAATAGGAATCTTTTGTTTGTTTTACCTACTTCGGCAAGAATATCTAATATTTATAGAATAAATTAGGTATTGCGTTGTTTGTCTATAAATGTATACAACAATTTACATTTTAGTACCTACCTATGCCTTACAAGATCTATAGGTTGATGTCATAAATGTCTGATCACGTCTAAACGACGCGATCTATTATGACTATTCTTTCTTAGTCGTTATTACTGAAGTGATTTACATTATACTACAGGTACTATTTTACAACGCACATACAACGCTACTTAAATCAAAAACAAACCCACACTAATAGGAAGGAATGTCTTTTATGACACAACCATTAACATAATATGGACACAGCTTCCCAAATTATTTCCCAAAGATGGCCCGTTAACAAACCCGTGGAATACGAGATTACAGATAATATTCGAGTTATAAATAATAAAACTCCTAAATGTCGCCTTCGCTCGATCAAGATTAAGGTAACAACATTAATAAAATCAAGCCGAATTTATTTTACAGCCCTTAGAGGGCGCCACTGAGTCTCATTTGATGTATGCTTATAAAAATATACATTTATTGCAATGTCAACTTTAGTTACAGGTGGTAAGGTTGAATTTTGAATGTTGTAGGGATCTATTCTTGATTTGAAATGTTTTCACGTCTTTTGAACTCATGTATTCCTAATGCTTTTTTAACACATTGTTTATATTTTGTTACATTATTTTTTTTTGTAAAAATCACAAAAGAAGATTTTGTGTAATGACTTTTTATGGTTACCTAATACCTATGGATGTGAAATGTGAATTGAAAATTAAAAAAATCTAATACACATTATTTCAATAAATATCATTAAAATCAGTGGTATTATTTTTATTTAATTATTTATTTATTTAAATAAATAATTAATTATTAAATATTGTAATATGTGGTATTATTTAATTAGGATTCTATAGATAATTTAAAAACTGGATTAACTTATTAAGTAAGTACTAAGCATGACTGTATATTCATTTCAACTTCTGGTGAATATTTAAAAAACATATTTTTTTAGTTAGAGTCATCACACTAGAATAAGTGATTTTTTCTTGATATTTATAAAAAATACCAAGGAAATAATTAATCTAAGAAACCTTTTAATCGCCATACTAGGCTAACATAACCCGGCATTAGATTAAGCATATCCTAGTACCGGAGTGAACATTCATCTACCAGGATCGCATAATTCATTGCGATTGATATGTGTGTGAGAAAGCATAAATCACAAGGCATACCGCGCGAGGTGTGAGGCCGGCCGATCCCGTGATAGCGGCCTCTAATTTATACGTTTTACGCGGCGACAACGCGCCTGCGCGCTTGGGAATTGTTAAATATAGGCTGTGTCGCATCTCATTTGTATTTTTAATATAATCGAAGTTTGTTTTCTTTTACAACCATGGAATCGTTTAGGAATGATAATTTTACAGTAAGAATTAATTTTGTACAATATACCTACACCTCCTATTAAATCCAACAAAATCCACACTTTGATTGATATTTTAAAATTTATCCTGCTAATTACTACGTAGGTATTATTAATTAATAAGAAAAACGTAATTAATTAATAAAAAATACGGAATTTTATATGTAATCTAATTAATTAAAGTTTAATTGTACCAAGCAATCATAAAATGTAGAGTCTTTAAAATTAAGCAACCTGTATTTTATACCAACCAACGTTATATTTTATTTATACGTATTACGTTTATTGTTTTATCTCACTTTTTATTTACGATCGGGACTCGTCCCGTCTTGCTCCCGCGACCGAGAAATAAATTTTCTAATTTATTGTATGCCATAATGTTTGTTTATCGATTATTCGATGCATTGATATTATTCCTATCGATGTGTGCCCTTTGTGGTCGTGAGAAATGTCAATTTTTATTAGTGATTTATTAAAATAATGTACGCCTTTTTGTTTAAGGTGTTTGTAATTTGTAAACGGTCCTTTATTTGTTCTGCTGAGTTAATAAACTTGCTTTCATGAAGAGATATATCGTCTGCCTTTTCTGATTTTTTATTTCATTCTAATAATTTAAAAAAAAGAATGTATAAGAACACCTCTTGCGAAAATACTTAGGTACGTGTTAAAAATCAATGAGCTAAAAAATAATAAAATAGATTAATCCATACTTATATTATAAATGCGAAAGTAACTCTGTCTGTCTGTCTGTTACTCAATCACGCTTAAACTACTGAACCAATTTGCATGGAATTTGGTATGGAGATATTTTGATACCCGAGAAAGGACATAGGCTACCATTTATTGCGAAATATGTACCACGGGCGAAGCCGGGGCGGACCACTAGTTTATTATAAATAATAAAGGCACTTTCTCCACCATGAGACAAAACAATTGAAAGATTCTAGATAAAAGAAAAACATACATGGGCACACAAAAGCCACATTTACTCCTATTACCATAAATATGCAAATGTGCGGTTTGTAAAACTAATAACTAGGGCAATAGACGTCACAAGGAGGTTCATTATTAGCGTCCTTCAATTCGGCGCCTGCGCTTATTGAAAAAGCGTCTTTATTATAACGGTATTAAGTTGAATAACGATTAGCTATCGCACGCGTTGTAATGTTTCGATTCTGTGCCGCTACAATTTAAGGGTACTATCGAGAAAGACATCTCGTTCGATAAATTGCATCGCGCCCGGCTATCAACTTGTACAAATTTGTTTTTATTGCTGTTATCTCTGGGTGGTTTTATGTTTGTCCGTTTAATTTTTTCTTTTTAAAGCGACATTGTTTCATTGGTCATTGGGAACGATTTGTCAGTTAATTTCTCGGAACGTGGCCGTACTAAGTTGGGTGATTGGGAATAAATACCATTGAATAATTAATTTCTTCTTCTTCAGCTTCTTTATCAGTGTTAAATAATAATGGAGAAGTCATAACTTGGGGATGGATTAATCACTAGGTACATAGTGTAAAACAAAGTCGCTTTCTCTGTCCCTATGTATGCTTAAATCTTTAAAACTACGCAACGGATTTTGATGCGGTTTTTTTTTAATATATAGAGTGATTCAAGAGGAAGGTTTTAGTATATAATTTATTAGGTATGTTTTAGACAAAGCGGGCGAAGCCGCGGGCGGAAAGCTAGTTTTGTTATAAATAATTAAAGGCTAAAAAATTTCCTACTAAAACTCATTTTATGCAGCTCTATCTGGACTTATAAAATTTAGAAAGTTATTTGGTATAACTTATGATGTTAAATAATAAATATTATGATACTAATTCAGATCAGGCAAATACATAGAAATTAAATTCAAATTCAGAAGAAACGAGGACGTTAAATTAGAACATTATTAAAGAATACAGAAAAAATAACATACCTATTTTAATTTTATCGAGTTATTTTCTTATAGTTAATTTTATGATTTTATTTTAATTTTCGGTTTGGCACGTAGATTTTTTTTAATGTTTAATATCAGTCATATAGGAATTAGGAACACCCTGTATAATCTTGGGCAGAAAATGAAATAGGTACTTTGTAACAAAGTATGTTATCACCGTCGTACATTGATTATAAATTATGCAATAAATTTACACCTCAAGAAAATACACATAAAGAAAACTCGTTAATCAACTTATATAACGATGTATTTAACATCTAAGTTAAACTATTGCACATTTTCATAGTTTATTCTCTAGAAGACTGTCTTGATAAGATTTAATTCTTAATCAAGAATATTACAATACATACAACAATATGATATATCTCTTCCTATTCGTTTTCATGAACAGTTTTAAAAACAAATGTCTACCAATTCAACTCATTATATTAATTTACTTATCTGTAATCACTTGTCTATGTTCATTCTATATAGTCTGTACACCACCTACATAAGTAACCTATCCGTTTTATCGCATACCAAATCCAAATTATCTACGTATGATAAGGATGGTCACAATAAAGCGTCGTATACCACTGAGTTATGATAGCCTGGTATCGCGTGGCTAACGACGCTCTGTTCCGTAGGTCCGTAACGCGACCACGATGTATTACGACTTTTTAATGGGCCCTAAAGATGAACGTATGAATGGGTAACATGACTCTGTAGCTTGGAATACATAAACAGTTTGTCCACACTTGTGTTTGTCCGGACGATAAAGTTTGGTGTTGCTTACGATGCAGATGGGCCCGAATTGTTTACGCGGGCCTAGTACACCTACGGGTATGAAAAAGTTGAAAGAGTTCAATTATAATTTTTCCAGATATTATTTGCAAAACTGATAACCTAATTATCTTCTAATTAACTAGATAAACTAATTCACTTCAGTTTATTACAAAAATTCTAAAGCGCAAAAAAGAACAAAAACATATCGAAAAAAGCATGCAAAACGTGCGGGTGCAAAACAAAATCGTGCGAAAACCGTGCGAGTGCCAAAAAAAACAAATAATAAACTAAAGAGTGAAAAATACAAATGGCTAAATAAATTTTCAATTATGCAATTTAAAGTCCGACATGAAAATAAGAAAAAAAGTGTAGGTAGATCAATATGAATAAGTGCTAGATTTTGGACTTTCTGACCTTGGGTTCTGTGTGGTCCAGACTGCATCGCGGGGACCCGCCGCCGAGGTAGCTACACGGCATCAATGTCACCATGCTGATTACATTCCGATCACATAAACGTCAATGTCACTTTGACAGTTTTTTGCGCGGGAAACGGTTCGCGGCATTTTTTAGCACATGTTCTACGTCCAGTCACTGAGCACACATTTAATCATCTCGTTACTAAAAGAGAGGTATGACATTAATTTCGTACACTTTTCATTATAGTTATTTAAGTTATTATAATCTAGCGTTAGGTACAAATGATATCGGAATCACAAGTATTTTTGGTTTTTACAATAAATTTTCTAGGCGGTAGATTGAAGAGTTAGGTATAGTGGTCAGAAAAATGAAGCAAATTAAGACTAATTCGTTTCTAATTTATGCTCGTATATTATATTAAAAAAAGTGTCAACAATAATCATCACGCTACGCTGGTGGCTAGTTATTGAAAGGCCGTTAGTCATCGCCCTACATCAAACAGAAAAAAAAAAATAAAAACAAAAGAAAAAATTTACACGCACGTTCGGACCACCCACATGGTTTTCAAATTCGAATATCGAAGGCGTGTTCATCAAGTTGTCAAATCGAGTTTGACGTAATCGAGATTGTAATTTTTTTTAATTTTTTGTCTATGGCAGCTTCTGTTGCTACATGAGATAATTAACCAGTTTCAAAGAACTCATAACCGCAACAGATAAGATGGTAAGTGTGACTCATAGTATGACTTCGCAATGAACACCTATTATTAATTATTACACTTGTAAATTTATTAGAGGTAATGTAAAATTATGCTTCTAACTTGTACAAGTGTATCTATCTAATAGGTATATTGTATGGTTGTGTTAGCTAAAATGCTGAAAGTATTGCTTGGTTGATGATTTTTCTACATCTTAATTTCCCTATGGATACAATCATAAGATGTTTTGAAACTAAAGGAAAGTTTAAAATTATTACCAAAAATGATACAATTTAATTTTATTTTTCTAGTACATAAATGTAGATAGAAAATAACATCGAGGTACCGTACATTTAGGTGTGTAATGCCGTTGTGAGAAATGAGGTAGCTATCACGAAAGCTACTGGCCAGTAATAAAAAAACGATTGTCAGTTCCAATTAAAAACGCTCCGTTTAAAAATTCAAATTTGGAAAACGTCAAATAATTTACGTTCCATTCCACGCTGGTACATTAAAAGTATGAAATGTTAGAATTAAAGGCTTTGAGCGTGTCCACGGGGGGTTACGGTAGCTATCCTCGCAGTGGGATACTATAGTGGGATGATACGTATGGGATTTGTGTTTTGTATTTTTCGGGCTACCTATGAAAGTTTTTTTACCAATTAAATTATGTTTATTGTAATATTCATGGAAAGCTACACGCAATGGTGGGACCTCATAAAATGTCTGTGCTGTGGCTCATACCTAGCGTTAGGTAAATTCTAAATAAATACCTACCAAATATGATAAATTTGATAAAAATTACTAATTGAATAAGAAATTAATTTCAGTGTAAATTTAGAAAATCGAATTATTTACCTATTGTGCGTAAAAGCAATCAATTTTTAAACAAAAATTCATAACAAATTGTGGACTTCAAAATCAACGTATGGAAGTTTAAAAATCGAATTGCGTTCCCAACATTGCATTAGTTTTGTTTTTTTAACAATTACGACTTGTAAGACTGGTTTGATTTGAATTTAGAATTAAGGTACAAGTCCGAGACGGGCCGCAGACCGCAAACTGCAACAGCAAACTGCAAGCGACAGCACTTGTTTCTATGAACATCTATGAAATTGATTCCAAGCGCGGCAACACTGCTGCCTGCAGACGCAACGCGCAGCGTGCGGCCGCGGCGCGCAGCGACCGCAGACTGCAGTATGCAAATGCCAATTATTGCCATGGCAACTATTTGTTTATTTATATTTTAATTGGTGAATTCTTATGACTTTTGCGTTCTGTGCATTGTGCAGCCACGGCATGCAGCCGCAGTTGGAATAGCGACCGCAGGCAGCATTGCGGTAACCGCAGCCGGTAGCCACAGTGTCGCCTGCGGTTGCAGTCTGCGGCCCGTCTCGGACTTGTACCTTAACGTCGCATCGCCGCGGCCGCGCCGTTTGGAATCGATAAGATGGTGTGTTTACGATTGAATTTAAATCGATTACTCGTTTGTTTGTAAAATATTTTAATGGACCGTAGTAGATGTTTGAAATTCTTTGTTTACATTTCTTTTAAGATTTATGCGACATTGAGTTGTGAAGTTTGTATGACAAATACGATTTTATTGTGAACTAGCGTTGATTATCAAACTGATAAACCATGTAAACTGTGGTTCTTTACAGATAAATAATCCCACCTAGAGGCTATAGACATCAATCAGTTTTTTCAGAATTTTAAGATGTGTTCGACATAATATTCATTCCTTCTTTTATTATGAAGAAAAAATATGCCTTTAAATGGTGCAGTGTGTGTTTTTGAAGTGAAAACTTCTTTAGCGGCGTTGAGCACTTTTTCTGTAATGGGTATAAAATCTTAAACTCGCGTCAGGACACGTGACCTGATCGAAAAAGCGTAAGACGGATGGAGAGTAGACAGCTATCCCCTCTCTACTACGCGCGTTTTCACTTCTGCCGGCACTCCCGGAGTGCAACCCGTCTTTTTTTTTAATATTGAGTAAAACATCCGTAAAATATAATTATTTTCTGTCACATATTCAATGATTGTTCATTTGACAACATTTTGATCTCAAATGTTTACCTACATAGGTATTTATGGGCCGCTCCTCAGTTACTGTAAATATTTCCTAAGTATATTTCATAAAGATCCCACAATGAGATAAAACCGACCAGCGTCACGCATAATTAGTAACTGATTTATGGCGTCATTAAAATATCTGTACAACTTTTTCTTTATTAATTCCCTTTAAACAGATTTCAAATCTTAATAGCTCGGTAAAATACACAAAATTGTGTATAATTCACAATGCTAAAAGTTTATTAGTAACATCATAATTTCTTTAAATGTTTAAATTGAAAATATTATCTTTTAAAGCTTCACGCGTCCTACGTACATTGTTTGCTCGTAACTAAATCAGTATGTTATAGTTGGACGCGTGAGGGCAACAATAAATTCGTTGTTAAATGGCGATTGGAACATTCTACAGCGTACGTAAAAACAACGCATATTTAATTGCTATATTTCTTCATTAATTACGGTCCTGCGAATTAGAAGCGCACTAAATGGGCCTGATGACTCGCTCCACGACAAAACGGTATCGAGATAACATCGACTCGAATAAATTAATCGATTTTAATCGCATCTGCCAAATTACGTGCAATCCGATTAGAATGCGCGGGCTTTATTTATAGAAATACTTTCGAATGTTTTTAAATTGCGTTCTATTTACAAATTGTTCGCATTCTTTATCACAAATGTAAATTAATTTTACCTACGACTGACTTATTATGACTAATTTTAAACGTATATTAATAATATGTTATAAACATTTCATTTCATTATCTATAATTTTGTATCACATCAATATTTTTTATCTATGCAGATAGATTTATACAATCTGTGCTGATATTCCCGCCAAAGATTGACGTCTTCCTGTCAAAAGTATTGAGTTACGAGCTGAGAAATGTAAATGAACTGAAATGAACAGTGCAGATTATCTGCGATCGATTATATTCAGAACTAAATTGTAGCAAACTAATTTTTTTAATCACTTATTTATTGACTATTGTAAGGATGTTGGTAAAAATATTATACCTATTTACTTAGGTAGTTAATATGTATCTTAAATGGTAAAACATAAGTAGATAGGTACCTAGATACTAATAGAAAATAGGTAGGGTTAGCTACATAAGGCTTCAATGATAAAGCGCAGATTTCTTCAAAATCATTTTTTCATTCATTCATGTTTCTTTATGAATTATAAAAATTAACGATAAGTTACGATTAAGTAGCTATATAATAATTTAATGGTGATGATGACAACTTGACTTTACCTATTTAATAATTTTAACGACGATAAATTGAAAATCACATCTAATTAAATGAATAAAATATTTCTGCCAAACAATGTTATTTTAAAAGGAAAATAATTAAATAAAACACGTTTTGTCTACAAAGGTTTACGTAACAGTCGCGTCTGAATGAATTTGTTGACTTACAACTTGTGTGTGTTGCATTTTTTATGTTTACTTTGTTTTTACGTTTATATTTCCGATGACCTTCTGACCTTGTCAATGTTGATGAATTAAGTACACATTCATGACATACTTTGATTACAAAAATTATTGGTTTATTTAATTACTAGCTTACCGCCCGCGGCTTCGCCCGCTTTGTCTAAAACCTAATAAATTATAAACTAAAACCTTCCTCTTGAATCACTCTATCTATTAAAAAAACCGCATCAAAATCCGTTGCGTAGTTTTAAAGATTTAAGCATACAAAGGGACATAGGGACATAGGGACAGAGAAAGCGACTTTTTTATACTATGGTATGTAGTGATAATGTTCGATTGTAGAAGAATGCGAAATAATAGGTATCTAATGATTATTTTTTAACAAAAAATAAACTGTGTTCAAATTGTTAGAACTGGTCAAATTTGAAGTCAGGAAGGCACTAGTTTTCAAATACAGAATAATCAAAATCGGTTCACCCAGTCTAAAGGTAACGAACTCAAAAAATACAGCCGAATTGAGCTCCTTTTTATTAAGTCGGTTGATAGAAAAATATTAATTTATTTATTCCCAGATTATTTAAACTACATAAGACATAAACCACTGAGTCCATTAAAAGTAAAAGCGACGTTGACACATCTAGGTTGTTTAATCTGTGGCTGTCATTATTCTCTAATCCCGAAATTCGGCATTGCTCCAGACAGCTGCGAAATTTGAATGAGGAACATCCGCGATGTCCTATCTCCTTCCCTCGACCCGCCCAACACAAACCACGCCTCTTCCGCCCGCCAAACTAAATTGAATTTCGAACAATTCGAATACGCTATCCTATCCTAGGATTCGATACAAACAACTCTCCTCTTTATCACTGTGGGATAAGACTTAATTTCGTACACGAGAGTTGGTTAGAGACTAACAAAGCTTCGTTCAGTTTGCTCTTTTGTTGTTTATTCCATTGAAACGGGACAGATAAAAAATTACTGATGTGAAATTGTTGTTTATTATCCGATGTACTATTGGTCCGTTGTTTATCGACTTTAAATAATTGTGTACTGAAAGACTTGGTTTCATTTAGGTATATTCGTTGTTTCTCTACTTCGTATTTTAATTTACGCTTCCCATCTTAGTTTGTAGGTATTTAGAATATAGGTACTATTTGGCAAAGAGATTAGGTAGGTACCTACTAATAATTATGAGATGGTATTTTAAAAAGATACTAGAAAGGTATGTTGTTTGGTATATTATATAGATATTAAATTAGCAATTAGGTTTAAGAATTAATGTTGTTTTTCATTGCTCTTATACCTACCTGTTCAATTATTTTATTTCACAGCACATCTTTCTTAACAAAATTCGTTAACCACGGCTAATGCACACTCCTCTTTGAATATTTGGAAATGCTAAATAACAAAATATTTAATGACAGTAAACAAAATATTATATTGCAGATATACCTATTGCTCAAACTTGAGTCAAAATATGATTTTTTATACTGTACAAAGGGAATTTAAAACATTTTCTTATCATGCTAGTTAACTGTAAATAAAACAAAATATGCAAGTACCAGGCTCGCTGAATTCACAAGGTGGTTGTTATTGTTTATAAAATCATCCTTATCGGGAGTCCATACTCTGTTGGTGGTCGCGGTGTCACATTATGTCATAGTTATTTAACCTTTAGAATGAGCAGCAATTTTTTCATTTAAATATGCTGTAAGTTTGTAGTGCCCGGGTACCTTAAGTTTATTATTAGTAGGTACATACTTAGTTGAAATATTAAATACACTCACTAACTAATGGTCCAAGAGCCAGTGAACCCTGGGAGTAACGGTCTCCCTGTA
>CAJQZM010019575.1:0-10276 GCA_907164665.1 Colias nastes | reverse complement strand
GTCGGCGAGCGAGCGCAGCGCGGCGCCGCCCTCCGCCCCGCCCTCCGCCGGCACGCTCTCCGCGGCCACGGAGAGGGTATCCGCTACCTAGATACCACACAAAATAAGGAAATATGGCTAGAAATACAATAAAATATAGCTAATAACACGAGGGAATAATGTAGCTTTTTGATAGTGAAAGAATTTTTCAAGTCGGTTCAGTAGTTGTTGACTTAAATCGTTAAGAACAATAGTCGTTGAAAATTACATATGTATAAAGTGTATGCCTCAGATAATTCCAAATATGTACTCCGTGATCGCGACTTATGTCGCATCACAAATAAGGCGATTGCTACTCACATCATATCAAATATCACAAATATAGTGCATTAAATAACTATTTTTTATTTTCTAGCAGTTTGTCACAGTTGACACTAAAAGGATATAACTTATATTATGCAAATATAATAAAGCTTTCCACTGGTAGAATCAGTAAAATGATTATTGTGTTTATCAATTATAAAAACAAATAAAATCATAATTTTTCCTATACAGGATGTCCCACCGTCGGTAGACTAAGCCCAAAGTAGGTTATAGCATCTACTATCGGAATACTAAGCCCGAAGGGACTTGTAGTTTTGCATACGCTGAGTACGTAAAAAAATACTAATAAAATTCCAGACGATCCATGAGCTATCGTTTAAGATTATGTTTTCATAGACAAAATGCTCACATTAGCGAAGCGGTATATGCCGCCTCGCGAAGCTAGAGAAGAAAACATGGATTTAAAAAAAATAGGAAAAATTTTAGGAAAAAATTTTTGACATAATATTGTTGTTTAAGTATTTTTTTACGTGATCAAATATGCAAAACTACAAGTCCCTTCGGGCTTAGTATACCCATAGTGGGACATCCTGTATAGTGCATTTAACACATTTAACTCACATCAAGCAGGTCTTTACAGAAGCTCTGAATAGCGAACGACTTGGCGTCTTCCACTTGCTTCATCATCCGACGCCGCACGTTCTCACCGTCGGCGAGCGCTCTCTTGTATTTGTCCTGAAAAGAAATGATAATTTAAAACAAGTGATAACTGCGTTAAAAACAACCAACTTCAAACTTGCACTTGCAACATTTACAAATACTGACAAAAATGCTCATAAAATAAAAACTACTGGGCCTATCCGAATAAAATTTTTATGGGACCAATTCGACACCATCCCACATCGAACAAAAAAAGAATCACGTAAATCGGTTCAGAAACCTCGGAGTAATCGGTGTACATACATTAAAAAAAAAAAAAACATACCGGCCGAATTGATAACCTCCTCCTTTTTTTTGAAGTCGGTTAAAAAGAGCGTGTGTAACAAGCACATGGGTCAGAAGTGAAACTTCTTTGGCAAGATTCAAAGCCAATACCAAAATCGATGCTTTACTCCATGGAGTAAGTACCGTCACAAGTCACAACATGACGTGGTATTGACATGACACAGCCTTAAAATTTAAATTTAAGAAAGAAGTTTCACTTCAAAAACTCCTAATGTTTTCTTTACTTGAGTATAAATGGATTTATTGTCATTAATTTCTAATAAAAGCTCCTCCTTTGTCAATTGGTTTACATGATCATGAATTGATAAGTATGTATGATTGATTTCTAATTTACTCTAATCTTTACAAAATATTATAAAGCTGAAAAGTTGATGTTTGTTTGTTCGAACATGCTTATCTGGGGAATTACTGGACCGATTTGAAAAATTCTTTCGGTGTTAGATAGCCCATTCATCAAGGAAGGCTATAGGATATATTATATCATCATGTTAAGACTAACAGGAGCAGAGCCACGCGGGTGAAACCGCGTACCGCAGCTAGTAAACAATATGGTTGTAATGCAATAACTATCACATAATATAATATAGTAAAGACAATATCTTCACATGTAGGCTTTAAGCAGTCGCCATATTAATTTTAAGCATTCCCTATGTACTTAGAAGTAAGCCTATGAGCAGTAATTTTTCTACAAAAAACATGTACTAACTTCATAGTCCTTTGCCTGATCCTTCAAGGTCTTCAATTCGGAGCTTAACGCCTCAATCTGTTTGTGACATTCCTCCACTGAGCTTGGTAGCTGCTTGCCGTCCTTATCAACTGGTGCCTCCTTCTCCACTGGCTTCTCTTCTGTGCCATAGCAGCGGACTGAACTTCTAAAAGTGCATGGAAATAAGTTTATTTTTTTTTATACTTGAGATTTTACAGATGGTTAAAAAATAGGAAAGAGTAGAATAATAAGTATTGTAAATAAGGTTTGAACTCAAATCTTGTTTTATGAATAGGTATTTTAACATTTTAAGGATAATTTCAAATTACACATAAAACTTTATAGACTCACAGTACAGTTACTCTCAATCGGAAAATCATGTTTTATAGATTAATTTTATAGGAAAAAACACAATTTATTAAATGATTTCCGTTTTATTTACTTTCTACGAGTGGATGATGAAATTTCTTATAAGAATAAAAATCATATTTAAAAAGGTTGAGAAAGTAAGAATATTAAATACAATATACGTAACTAAGGAAATTAAGAATGTTTCTAATTAAATATTTAAAAAAGTTCGATAAGAACTACCGATTACCAAGTTTGAGGTTGGAACAAAAGTTGCGCAACGTTTACCTGTAATAAGTCGTTCGTAAATTTCTTAGCGTAGAATCTGTTATGCATTTCGCTAATCTACCCACTGAATACACTTTTAGCGACGCCATAATATAATTATTTCTAAATTACGAGAAATTAAACGGCACGTATTATAATAGGTTATATCGGAATTCGGAATTCTTTAAATGACATATGTCAATGTTTTTTTTTTTTTTTTTGTCATTTTACACAGATAATATAAATATTTGTGTTAAAAAGTTGTCTCTAATGAGAATAATTTTATTGAGTAGCATTAATTATACTTGATTTAAGACACCATATAACATCATACATATATTACATTAATAAACCAAATTCCTAATTTTTCCGACTAAAATTAATTACATATCATTGATTTATTGGGGTCATTGTCAATTGTCATTGTCATCTTCATCTGCTCGTACTGTCAAAAATCTCAACTTGAAACTTCCTCACCCTCACGATTTTTTTACAATGCGAGCTTGCGGAAAATACCTGAAAAATTCCGCGAAGCGAAAATGTTTAAATAGCATTACTCAGTCAGATTCATCTAGCATCTAGTCAGTATCAATCGAGTGCCAGTGTGTGATTGTGCGCGCGAGATTTAAAAAAAATGGCAAATTTAGCGGTTTTCGATTTTGATCGCACAATAGTTGATGAAGATTCTGATGCTACTATTATCAATAGATTGAGAGAAAAGAAACCTCCTCCAGAATGGGACTCTGGTAACTGTGACTGGACTCCGTATATGAGTGATGTAAGTGTAATGAGTGCCTTATTTTACCTAGTTTTTGGAGCTTTTTTTATTTTTCAAACTAACTATTAATGCATCCGACCAACAACATATTTTTTTTGTTTATCCTGTGAAATTATATCTATACTTCTGTTATAATATTGCCAGAAAATATATATTTAATAAATAATTTTCTGTAGAACTTGAAATTGTATTTTTGTTGATTATTAAAAAAATCATATGCATAGTCAGAAAATCTCGGAAAATCTTATTTTCATTTCACCTTTTTTTCCCCATACATATTATATGTAATTATTTTTCTTTCATAGCCAATATAATAAAAATTAGAAGTTTAAATACAAATATTAATAACTCTTCATATGATTTTAGAGGTCATAAAAGTTATTATTTTAAAATATTACATCAGCAATGACTTGTAGAAACATATTGAGTCATAAATGTATCAATTGAGGATAGTTTTACTTATTATTGAGTATTATTTTGTGTTTTTCCAATTAGCAAACATTGCATAATTTGATATTGTTCTTCCTTAATAGAATTTTTCCTTTGTTGGTTCAGACATTTACAGCCTTACTTATAAAAACTGACTGATCTGTTGCCTAAACACCTCTCAATTAAATAACTCTCAACTCCTTATACAATGATTAAAATAATCTTACTTATAAACCTGTCTCAGCAGTCTCTCAACTAAGTAACGTCAATATATTTTTTTCTAGTAACATTATCGAAATAAAACCCGCTATTCACGTAAAACTTGACTAAAAATGTACTTTTTGACAAATATGAATGGTAGACTTTATTTTGTATGACGTTTAACTGACAGGTTATTGATAACTTTAAAATTTCAAACATTTGTCGTTAACACAGATTTGAGATTTTTGATAAATTCACATTCAGTTTTAATTTAAAATGAGTTCAATGATCAATAAACGTTCTCGTTCGACGAATTGGAGTGAGGAGGATAAGGTACGTAATGTACACAAGAAATCTAATAGAATGTACTTAATTCCTTACATGTTTTAATGCTTATTAATAAATATATATTGCTCTTTAGAAAGTGCTTCGAAAATTAGTGCTCGAGCGAGCACATATATTAGAGAATAAGGATACGTCGACTAACACAAATACAGCAAAAAAACTTGCATGGGAAGATGTTTTGTCTTGGTTGGTGTTGGTTATTTTAGTTTTACTTATTCTAACAGTTTCTTGTATTTAATAAATTGTTACCTGTAATAACATTATTATTGTATTTATATTTCAGTTATAATATCATTTCACTCCATAAAAGGGACTTAAGCCAAATACAAAATCAGTGGAGGAATTTGAAGAATCGGGCTAAGGCTTCGGAACACAAATTTAGAACGGCAAGAAACATGACAGGCGGGGGACCTCCGCCACCAAGTCCTCCGCCTGAAGATCAAGAACTTATAGCAGCTCTTCCTAATGAGTTTGTGGTTGATAACAATAATTTCGATAGCGATGCAACACATGGCCAACAGGTTTATATTTTTTACATTTTCTACTGCTATTATTCCTTAATTTGGAATATCCATTAAGGGATAATAGCGCTATGCATATATAGTTTTTTATTGTGAGATTGAGTAATTATATTTTATATATTTATAGGAAGTTACTAAGGAGTCTGCTGATGATACATTGAAATTGAATGAAAATGATGAAAGCACTGCACATGCAAAGGTAATCATATTATATAATAATTTGTATAATATTTTTATCAGTTATGTTATACAAAAATATCAGTATTATAAATAAAATTTATATTATTTTAAAATAATTATTATTTTTTTATTTTTAGCCTGAATTGCCAAATTTCTCCACTGAATTGCCACGAATAACAAAACCTACACATCATATTTTCAAAGCTAAACCAAAAAAAACGTAAGTATGTAATGTTGAAAATAGAATTTCATGAAATTTCCTGTGCTTATTGTTCAGCTGTGATTTATGTGAAATAATGTTTAATGTTTATGTTATTTTTACAGTGGGAAATCAAATTCCGATTACGAGCATCAATTATTCCTCCTTGCAAAAAAAAGCAGGGAGGAATTAATGAAGCAACAACAAGAGTTGCATCTAATTAGAATAGAACAAGAGAGGGAGCTTCACCTATTAAGAATAGAACAAGAGAGAAAGAAGCTCCAAATACTTGGATTAGAGGAATATTAAAAAAAAAAAAATAAATTTTGAAAAATAATAAAATATGGTTTTTATTGATTAAAATAAGTTTCAATATAAATGGCCCTGTTTATATTTTCGTCTTCATCTTCTATATTATCAGGGACAGTTGGATAGATTAATAATTGATTTTCAAGGCCTGAAGGATCTAGAAAAATACAAAATAAAGAATTAAAATATGCTTATTTTTTATGTATTGGCATTATTAAATATACTTTGTTTACATATTAGTTTGCACAAATACCTTGATTTAAAATAGACTCATTAAAGAGTATTGCTAAATTGTGCAAAACTGCACAAGCAACAATAGTGGTCTTGATCACTTGCAGAGACCCTCGCATTGTTTCGTTGAGTATGCGGAATCTTTGTTTCCACACCCCAAAGCAACGCTCTACAGTATTCCTCGTTCGTATGTGACTCAGGTTGTACCTTTCTTCTGCCTGTGTTCTTGGTCTTAATATTGGTGTTAGAAGATGCGAAGTACAAGGATACCCGCTATCTCCAATCAGCTTCCCATGAAATTCATTCTCCTCAAACCTCCGCTTTATTGAGCTTTCTCTATATATGCGGGAATCATGTGTACTTCCTCTCCAGTGACACACAATATCGCAGATTTTAAGGTCAGAGTCACATACTACCTGTAATTATTGTCAATATTATTATAAATTAGAAACACATAATAGCACACATAACAATGAAAATTTATTACTTTAAATACACTATGATCAAACTAAAATGTAATTGTACAATGTTCATACTTGAGTGTTAATGGAGTAATGTCCCTTCCTATTAACATAGTACTGTCCAGCCTCTCCACTCACTTTGCGTATCTTAATATGAGTGCAATCTATTGCACCAATGATACGCTTCATCCCGCATATGGCCTCAAATTTCCTAATTGCTTTGGCTTCCTCGGTTGAGTTCGACGGCATATTAATATAACGCGAACTTTTAGAAGCTAACGCAATAGCAACATTTCGGGACAAACGGGAAAGTGTCTGTTGACTCATTCCGTGAATGTCAGCACAATCTTCTTGGATCTGTAATGTAATAGATCGTTATACAGGCTTTTCTATTGTATATATCCAAAACTAGAGCACAAAAGTCACATCTACCTCATGCCGGCCCCAATATCGAATAACTGCCATCACTTGCAGTTCCACTGGAATACCGCCCCCTCGAGTGTCCACGCGAAGGTCATCCCGAATCAAATTAATGATTTGTTGCATGTTATTCTTTCCGAATCTATACCTCGACCGGAATTCCTCTTCGTCGAGGTCCAAAGGATTCACCCTCTGTTTATAATTTTTTCTTTGTCGCCTACGAATATTAAAATAACGAATCTCCTGCACATCATTGGTAAAATCGTCGATCAAGGTATCATTTATATCCATTTTATTGCAAAAATAATAAAAAAACACTAATATAACTTTATTCTTTGCAACTATTGACAACAGCTGTTTGACAATAATATCCGCCATGATGTCTCTCAAATAGATTTATAGCAGGGTCGGACGTTTCTTAAATTTTGACATTATATAACTGTTACTTATACACCTCTCAACACTGAATTGGGTTTATAAGTGAAAAAAACGTTGATCAACAGCTAAGAGGGGCTCTTAAATTTGAGAGACGTTTATAAGTAAGGCTGCATATATTTATAAATTAAATAGGTAATTAATAAAATTAATATTGCCTCCCATAAAAATTTTAGATATTAAACACATTTAACTTTTACTTATATAATTTTGTGGGTAGCATGATTTTTTATGTTTAATTTAAATTGCATAAACTAGTGTTTTAGTTTTCAATTTTTGACTACTTGATTGGAATAATTTACATATTATAGTGAAAAAATGCATGTCTACTTGAAATTTTAACTTTTTTTTGAGTCAGAAGCGTTAACCACTAAGCCGTTAATTACTAAATTCTTATCAGATTTAGATTATATCAACAACTACCGTTTCACTGATAAGCCTCTGAAATCGCTGATGGAGCGATCAAATTGAAACCAGTATCTCATTATAAAAAACAATCTTATTACCTCTCGATCATTAATTTTCGATTTCCTTTACGTAATATTTAAGTTACGGTTTTATACCGACTTTACATAAAAAAGTTATCAGGCTGAATTTTGTGTTATTTTATTAGTAACTAGCGGTTCGCCCCGGCTTCGCCCATGGTACATGTTTACGTTTTCTCTCCATAAGAACCATCCTCGTACTTCAAGGAATATTATACAAAAAGAATTATCGAAATCGGTCCACCCGTTCACGCGTAATGCCGTGACCAAGGAAAACGGGTTTCATTTTGATACATATATGAGATCATTTAAAAAAAATATAAGTATTGATAGGCTAGAATGTATGTTATAGAATAGGAGACGTTTGTTATCAGTTTCACCATAGAATTCACAAGAACTTTTTTCCTGGTAGAACCATATACAAATGGTCTTGATGGATTAATTGTTCAAATACATGTATCCGCTTAACCATTATATAGATCATGTGTTCACAATAATTACATGACAATGCATTCATTTTTTTTCAATAATTACATCATTTAATTACTCAAGTACCTGCATTCGCTTCTCCATTACATCATATTTACTAGCTGTACCGCGCGGTTTCACCCTCGGTCAAACCTGCGGGAAAAAACCATGTATTAATTACTCTTGTGTTATTCTGATGACCTATATTGCTATAATAAAGTTTCATCCAAATCCGTCCAGTATTTTTTTTATTATAGAGTGAGCAAACAGGTTTGTGGAGTGCCAGATCGTAAGCGAGTCCACTGCCTCTGCAGATGCGTTGCCGACTTACTTTTTAATCCAATTCTTTACAAACATACATACAAATCTCACGATTTTTTTTCGTATACATAACTAGCCGTGCTCCGCGGTTTCACCTGCATTGCTCCGCTCCTGTTGGTCTTAGTGTGATGATATATAGCCTATAACCTTCCTTGACATATGAGCCATCTAACACCGAAAGAATTTTTCAAATCGGACCAGTAGTTCCTGAGATTAGCGAGTTCAAGCAAGCAAACAAACTCTTCAGCTTTATAATATTAGTATAGATATGTACTTATATAGCTCACATGTTCACCGATTACATGGCCATGACGTAAGTGTGCGGATATCGTCCCGTGGCAATGGTCGGGGCCAAGGTCACTTGGTGCGGTGCCAAGGCACGTAGCATGGAGAGATGTTCAAGTGATGTGTGGAAGTGATTTGTGAATACTTTCACAGTGTATTTGATGATGTATTAAGTATTTACACAATAAGTAAGAATGGCGTGATATTGATCAAAATCAATGTGGGTTCGATCCCAGGGGAAATATTTGTGTGATGAATACAGATGTTTTTTCTGTGTATTATATATTATCTATGTATGTTTTTATTTAAAATAATATAAGTACGTTTATCAGCCATCTGGTTTCCATAACACACGCGAAAGCTTAGTATGGGATCAGATCGTGCCGTGTGTGAAAATCGTCCTGAAATATTTATTATTATTATTATTTGTTATCAAAATGGAAGTAAAAATTGTGTGAATAGTGGTTCACGTTGACCATGAAGTAAAAAAATATAGTACAAAACTACCGTCATTTTTTGTTAAATTTGAAGGTAGTTAACTGGTTTGGAAATGTTGAGAGTATGTGTGGAAGGGATCTTTGTGATAAGAGATTACTTTAACTGGGTTACGTTACTATAACTATTTAAAAATGGCGTACAAATTGATTAGTACCGTCTTTTTTTGAAAAACTTGAGGGTAGTTGAAGTTGGTACGGTAAATATGGTCAAATAGCTAAGTGCTTATCTATCTGTTTTGTAAAGATCTTCAAAATTAGCTTCAGTCAATTATAGCATTCAAAAAAGTATATCCAAGGCAAAGGCAGTGCATTGTAATTTTTCTTCTTCTTCTTTGTTTATAGCCCACCTAATAGAGGGACTTGACCTTGTTGATATTTGGCAGGTGTATGCGCATCAGCATTGCACATCTAGTTGTCATAAAAAAATACTTGAATACTTGATTCCTAATTTGGAAGAATATACACTAGAAATGGAAAATAAACTACATTTCTATCATCGCCAGGTATTCGAACACGCCTACTCCGCGGGTTTCCATCCCAATGACATACTAGACAGCATAGCGTCCATGCCCCCCCACGCGGGGCATGCCCCAACTTATCAGAACACTATCGGATAGGGGCTGGGACGTAGTGTTGTTAACAGATGCCAATACAGTGTTCGTGGGACATTGGCTCAAGACGCATGGGTTGGAGGTACGTGGAAACTGGTTATTCGGTAATGTATAAAAATTAAAAATACGACAGAAGAATTGTTTTTACGTAATATAAATATGTACTACTCCACCAAAACTATTTGGCACATGGCAAACATGGCTTCACTGGAGCTAGGGAGGGGAATATTCGACACTCGAAAGTAACTAGGGCGAGCGCGGGGAGGTGAGACGAGGTGCGGGCGCCGAAACCGCATTACTGTCATGCGCCTAATTGTTTTGGTGGAGTAGTACCTGAAATTTATTATCTGTGCCAATTGTGAAGAAAAGCATGAAAAAGATACCTTTTTTGTAATTATAATTATGATGTCATAATTTTATTGTGTATTATGTCCTACATAAAAATAGAACACAGTAAATATAAAAAGCATA
>CAJQZM010019571.1:0-13157 GCA_907164665.1 Colias nastes | reverse complement strand
AATTTTTATCCTTGTTACCTCTGTAAGCTACCACAATCGAGAGTTTCTACATGAAATTATTGGGCATCTCATCAAAATAAAGCTACTCACGAAAAATTAGCTTGATAGTAATCACTTGCAAAAATGGGCGATGGATCCCGGACTATAATGAGAAATCACAGAATGGAGATGAGTAAATTGTAGACAAATTCTGTAAGAATTTTAAATTATAAATAATATTACGCAGTTCCAAGATATTTTGTATTAATTACAAAGAATAGGAAAGCTTAATTATTCATTTAGAGTGGTATACTTAAAGTTAATTCTAAAGGGTTTTATTTACATTTTAATTTTCTTATTAGTCTATTTAACAAAAGAAACGTCACCATCATTTAAATCTTACAATCCGTAGACGCATAAAACATACAATTGAACGGTTAAAGCTGTTTAGACATTCAGGTCTAGGGCGGAATAAATCACGGCGGCCGCAACGCACCTACATTAGCAATGTCGTCTAATTTATAGTGAACTTTCAATTTGGCAAACACATCCCTTGCCCGTAAATCTCTGGACAATTAGACTGCTTCTTGTGGTCACCCGCTTGACCAGACACGACGTTACTAAGTCCCAATTCGAATTTCAATTTTGTTGACAGATTTTTTTTTGTTATGGCGAAGGTGTGAATTTTATTTACTACGAAGGTTTGGCTTCATTGTATTTAATGATTCCTGGTTTGTTGAAATTTAATAAAATTAGGTACTGGTATCACGTATCTACAATACATACTAATGTTAAAATATGTATTTACCTACCTATTTATAGATTTGTGACATTGTTAGTTCTGTTAAATAATTAATGTATCAAATAAACCTAAGTAAAAAAAAATATTTATCCAGAAACTTGATAAATTATAAAAAAAAGATAAATGCAAGAAGATAGAGTCTTGCCATACAAGCGAGCAAAGTACAGCACTGCAGGTTACTGAATGAATGCATCAAGAGCGACAATTGGGAGCGAATAAAATATTCGGCTTCAATAAAAAAGCACCCCCATCTCCCCGAAAAAACACAACTACCGATAAACACATACAAATGATACGTAATGCTGCGTCACGAGTCGATGACGTCATAATTGGCCGATACAACCTTCACCCAATAATCGGGCCGGCGCGAAAAAAGCGCGTTATTTTTAACGTTAAAACGAAATAAAAGAGTAATGAGTTATTGATCGTTGGCGGGGTCATTGTACGGTAATGTCAGTGTCAAGGACGCCGCGAGTGTTAATTTTTTAATGTGTGCAGTTTTTTGCTCGTTCTTTATTTAATTACTTGCGGGTGTGTGCGTTTTTGTTAATGGGTGGGTAATTGCGATCGAGCTCTCATAAGATACGTACGTGTATGTTGTTATCAATGGTGTGAAGACGTGAAACTTATAAAAGTACGGAAACAATAGAACGTCATGTACCTATACGTTACCTATACGTTGGACACTATATCTAAAGGTATAAGATTCTGCTCTATAGTTTTTGGTTCTAAACAAAGCAAAGTTTGAAGTAGCTGTAGTTGTAACCAACCTTTTTTAGATTTTTCTTTTAAAATTGGATTCAATAGATAGCATTCGGTTGAGCCTATTCTCCTTAGATTCATCAGGCTGTCATGACTTATTACCTACTTTAAGAAAGCTTTTGTTCATGATGATGATTTTATGCAATTTGAAAAGTTGTGATTAAAATTTAGAAGAAAATAAGAATATTAAAAGTAAATATAAAGAAACATAATTCGAAAGATGCTCGTATTATACCACAGATTATACTTTGTATACTTACTTATCTGATAAGAAGTTGCAATGTGTCATATTTTGACAGGTGATGCTGATTGGTTTATCTACATTGGAATATAAAACGTATTCCATAGATTTAGAAACTGTATTTGATAAGCACATAATATGTTTAGAAATTTTAACAAATTTAATTCAAACATGCATTAAATTAAAGTTATAGACATGCATTATTTAATGATAGTATTAATGCAATAAAAATTTTATATTTTTTTAATGAAAAATTTAGATAAAATTCTCAATAATTATAATATTTAAATAGAATAGAATAAATAATTAAAATATTGTATCTGAATCTTTGTTTATTTACTTACCAAAAATTATCCCACAGTCCACACTTGATAATTTCTATTCTAGATCCTCTTTACACTGATAAAAATTAAAACTAGATAACACAAGCACCCAATTAAAAACACAAATATTGCACCACATAAAAACTTTTTGTTAACACCTTTTTAGATTTTAGTAAAAAAAAACACACACACGTAATAAAACAAGATAAAAATAAATTAAAAATATATACTGGCTGCTTAAAAGTTAGGAGTAAAAAAATAAAAAAATAAATTTTGAATTTGGCGGGCTAGTCAACACTCGGCCCTTACAGACGGTGGTCGACAAGGAACTCGTCTTAGGGCGAAAAGACGTTACGGGCCCTTCGATCCCTTCGTTTATTTGAATGGTGATAAAAGCGTGGTGCTCTCAAGTGGCAAGTTTATGTTTGAATATTTTATTTTGGCGGTTAATACTGTTTGTTTGTTTTGTAATTTAATTTTGTAATTAAATACTTAATACTTACATCATCAAACATATTTGCCTTCAGTTATTCCTTAAAAAATATTATCAAAGCTCAAGAGAACCGTAACTTTAAAAATTTAATGGAAATGCATGAACATTTAATTCTAGATCCATAAATTAAATTGTACTCAAATTAAATTTCTTGAATTACTTTTTACCATTAATAACATTTAATACGTCAAAAGAGGCGACGGTCACTACTAAAATCCTAGTCGAATTTCGAGACAATCATCACATTTGGCTATGCCATATTAGTCTCTATCGCTGATATAATAAAGTTTATGCATATTTCGCGCCAGGTGAGAGCTAAAAAAGTTTTATTATGGAGGGTGAGCTTTCTTTGCGATGTGTTTATAAGAACGACAACATTAACAGGGACGGATTGTTTTAACCCTTTAATTTTAATTTGTATTTACAAACATAGATTAATTAATTGAAAATATAGAAAAAATATAGAAAAAAATATAGAAAAAGAATTGATTCTGGAATTAATAGATATTATGTTTTTATTAATTATTAGACGTGTTTGATATCGTTTGTATATTGGACGTAATAACATTTTTCAGTTGAGTTTGAGTTTGAATGCTAAAGTCATTTTCTTTAATTTTCATCACCAAGATTAAGTTTAAAAAAATAGATATTTAATCAATATTTCTTTACATAGTTCCTAACTTAAATATGAGATATATTAAAATAATATAGACAAATAATTTTACCTATAGGAACCTAAAGAAAAAAAATGTGTGTGTAACGGAAAAATGTCACGCGTAACGAAAAAATGTTACACTAAATTTTTTTCCAACCCCGATAAAGAAGTTTCACTTCAAAAGACAAAAAGGTATAGTAGAGGAAGTAAAAAAAATGTATGCGTGTACTAGAGTACACACGTAAGAAGTGAAACTTCTTTATGACCTTAAAAATGTCACGAGTATGGCGTAACGCAAAAATGTCACGCGTACGGCGTAACGCAAAAATGTCACGCGTACGGCGTAACGCAAAAATGTTACACTAAATTTTTGTCCAACCCCGATAAAGAAGTTTCACTTCAAAAATTAATTTCAAAATGCTTGTAAAATCGATTGGTTATTTTCATTCAATAAAAGATGTGTGTGTGTGTACTAGTGTACACACGTAAGAAGTGAAACTTCTTTATGACCTTATTTTTCAAAAAATAATTTGCTATATGCAACTTTACAGAAATACGTCGAATCACGCGTGGTAGGGATAAGAAAAAGATGGTGCGTAACGGAAAAATGTCACGCGTAACGAAAAAATGTTACACTAAATTTTTTTCCAACCCCGATAAAGAAGTTTCACTTCAGTTAAAATTCGTAAACTCAATACAAAAATAACGAACTGTCCCAATTTAAATAATTAATTGTAGAGTTCGTGCCTGTGTTAGGAAGTAATGCACGGTGGCTTATTTTTAACGGTCACATCGCACGCGCTTTCTTACAATAGGCTTACAAACATTAGGCTCTAAAAAATGTTTAGAAAGAAAAATATTTGTTTTTAATTCACACAAAATCAACAGTGATGCTCTTAAATATAATACTTATAGGTAATGATGTAGAATTAGTTTAAGTTATTATAAAGTATTATTTAAAAAAAAGCCCTAGAAGTTGTTCTTGCTATTTATTTTTTTATCAAATTTTAGGTTAATCCATAAATCATAAGGACTATTACTATATTTTATCTTTTACCAAGCTGTTTGCATTGAGAATCATGATTTTGTATAACTGATTCAATTACTGTTATAAACTATTATTATAATATGTACTACCTATATAGAAAAAGTAATATAATATTATAATATAAAAATATATATCTATGTTGTATCATCTAAAAGAAAAAATTCTGCATTTTTAATATTTTAATGAACTTTTAACGAAACCGCAAAATTAAAATTATTCGTTAGCAATGCTTGCATTAAAATAATAACATGAAATATGAAAATATAAACTAATTATAATAAAATTATGTAGGTACCAAATAATTTCCAAATGTTGCTCACCCCTGCACAATATTGTACGAACGTTATGAGTTTAAATACAGTCGCCCAAGCAAGACCAACGTCTTTTAAAATTAAAATATTTCTGTTTAGCTAATTCATAAGTGGAGACGCGTGGCGGTTTATGGGAATGGGGACATAAACAAAAACTTAAGTAATATTTAGAAACTAACACATAATTAAAAAAATAGAAGCAAAATAGGAATTAGAACAAATACCTTTGATTTACCTACTTTGGATCTAGTTACATAATTTCATTCAATATCATTTCAATTAAAACTGTCTAGAAGAAGGTTGACACAAAATTAAATGTGTTTTCTTTTATCTTCAGTTTTTTTTTATCATTTAGCATCGAATCTATCTTCTCTAAGTTTACAGATAAGACCGCTAACACGTAGAAAATCTTGTCAGGGTTGACCACGGCCAATTAATATTGTGATTATTGAGAGAAAAAAAAATAATTGATAACACATTTTTAATCATATTTCTGTATTTGTATACCTTTTTTCAGTTAAAAGTATTTAAATTTATTCTAAGACAAGATACACCTGGTAAGGCGTAATGCATAATGCACACGGCGCGTGTTCGACACACGAGCGGAAGTTTCCAATTTCCATATATCTTTAATGTGAATCTAATTTAGCCTTTATTCCATTGATTTAAGGTTTAGATTCGTACTTCATAAAGTATGGCACACGACAGGATGTTAACGCTTGCGTGACAACCCTATTTCTTAAGACGTTCTAAATTATAGGGATGTACGTTACTCTTAGTATTATTATTTATATTGAAAAAATATTATGAGAAAAGTAACTAGTAAAAACAATATTTTTAGTTTTTATAAAGCGTTTGAGAGGTATTTTATTTCGTGTATTTTTTTACTTTTTTAAATTTTTGTACCTATTATACTGTACAATCAAAGTTAGGCTACTGGCTACTTCCAAACAATTCACACCGAGTTGAAACACAACAATAGCAAGACAAACTAGAACAATTAACCAACCATTCTGCAATTAGTCTTGTCAACTTGCTATTAAGATGTTGGACTCGTCTCGATGACTGAAAATGACCACTGTTCAAATTGTGTTGGAAATAACTGAGATTAACCGATTATTACCTACTTACCTATTTGTATTTATTTCATTATTTTTATAATGTAGGGTTTAATAGTAGTATTATTTTTCTCAAACATTGCATCATTAAATTAGTATTCTTTTTGTTCAAATTCGTTGTATTTTTATATTTTATCTGTTCTTTTATTCATTTAAATATCATTTATATACGAATTATATGTATTTTGATGTATTCTTTACTATATTTCTGTTACTTTAATGACCAAAAGTTTTAGATTCTTAGGATTAAAAAAAGAAACACATGGTAATTGACAACACTTTTATTAGATACCATTATGAGTTACATAATACAAAGAAACGATGGACCGTTTTTCACACAGCTACGGTTCCTGTGAGATATTCCATCAGCATCAAGGCTTCCTGCTTGCACCATCTTCAACCATATCTGAAAGCTTATTATAAAGGAAAATTGGTAAATATGAGCCTGTCTGAAAAATATATAAACTGTATTATTTTAAAACTTTTTTCAATAAAGATTTTTTAATTTTTTTTTTCATATACCTGGATGAGTTTAAGATAGTGGCAAGGTGAATAAGAGAACAAAAATATTTTTTATTAGTACCTATTCGTCAGGTTCAAGTAATATATAGGCTCTGAATATATCGTAATAATAGGTTGTTATACTTTTATTTTAACTGATTTTAACAATTGTTTCATACATCTACAGTTGTAGAATATTCTTTGTTAGAGGTAGTGTAATTTACATGAGCAGACATTAAAAATGAAGTTAGGTATATCTATAACTGATTGTAGGGACACACATATGCAATTGGCTGATCAAAGCTTTTTGTATATACGTATGTGTCCACATTGTTTCCCCGACGCGTTTTACATTTATTAAAATTATTGGAGTCAGTACCTAGTGCATAACGGCAACTCGTATTGTAAAGAGAATTAAAAGTAATTAAAGAAAAGGCTTTTTTATTTGGCAACCTTGGGGGCAGAAGCACTACTCCACACTGATTATTGTAAAATGATTTACAGCTTACTTGCAGCTAACCTTATTTTATGTCTTTTCAGAATTATGAGATCAACACGGAGATACACAACATTTTGGAAGGAAGGGTCTTGTAACCAGCATCGAAAAAAGCCGACCATACGATCATCATCCTTTTTTTAAGTCTGGAATGATTAAAAAATAAAATGTTTATGTTTGAGATACAAAGTTGTTTTATTTGAAACCTTTTGCATTCATTAAGCAAGTACGATAATATTTTAGTCGTGAAAATATTTGATCCGTTTCTTAAATTGGCAAATTTTTAGCCAGAGCCATTAATTTTTCTAATAGGTAAAAGTACAAAATAAGGAAATTTCTTAAAAAATGTAAATAAAAATAATGAGCGTAACGTAACAGCTACCAAATTGTAGATAATAACTTCATTTAGGGTCGTAAAAACTGAAATTGATTTTTTTTTTATACTCAAAACTTTGACAGTTAAACTTTTTGATTGAAACTTTAAGGCAATAGACCTTCTGTTACTATTCAATAAGTCTTTAATTGTAACGGAATATTTTCTATACCAATATATAGCCCCTAATACCCGGAAATAAGGTTGTATTTAGACTTTTATCGTGTTCGAAATATCGACTATCTAACTGCCCAAAATATTTTTAGGTATACAAAGTCTTTATGTCAAGGGTTTAAGGTTGATTTTCAAAATTTAAACAGTAAAAGAAATTTGCTCAGTAGGTAAATAGATGATTAGTTCCGGGCACAAGTGAGTTGACGATGTCTTTATGATGGTGATTAAGAAAAGGATGGTTTAAGGGCTTCATTTGTTTTTTTGTTCGCAACAGTTGTTTGATTTGAGCAATGTGGCGAAGTGATTAGATAACTGGAGGACGGGAGTTCGAATACCATCTTATTATCGAAGTTGAAAATTAACATTGTAATGGGTAAGGTAACATTTAAGCGTATGAGAATGCTTCTTTAGCTAAAAATGTAGACTTAGCTTAATGACAATATCCATAGGTACTAATATTATAAATGCGAAAGTAACTCTGTCTGTCTGTCTGTTACTCAATCACGCCTAAACTACTGAACCAATTTTCATGAAATTTGGCATGGAGATATTTTAATACCCGAGAAAGGACATAGGCTACTTTTTATCCCGGAAAATGACGCAATCCCGGAAATCCCACGGGAACGGGAACTATGCGGGTTTTTCTTTGACTGCGCGGGCGAAGCCGCGGGCGGAAACCTAGTTATCTATATGGTTATGAACATCCCATGATACCTATTACGACTTATATTACTAGTCTGGTCCCAAGATAAAGTCATGATTAATTAACTACCACTAGGTAACTAAAACTACTATAGTTTACAGAACAATTCAGTATTGGAAATTAAATAAAACTGTTGCTGTATTTTTGTCAACTTCCTCTTGCGTAATCTTCTAGCGTGTAAATATTATAGTTCCTTACACACTGTTCTATACAAATAAATATCCATCCCGGTAATAAATCTTGTTCACTTAATTAAGTGACTTAAAGAGGACGAAAGACAACAGAGGGTCGGTTTACGAGATCCTCCCGCGATGTGTGCGGACCTCTCCAAACATTTACAGACTCAAGTCTTGTTCAACAAATATTTGGCGCCCAAGTGACCTCTATGATTCGCTTATTACGTAATAATAAATGTGGTAAAGTTTTTTTTATAAATCTCAAAAGTACACCTAAACGCAACATACCTACCTATACAAAATATTGGCCGGTTAAGTAGGTAAAAAAATTTGGCATAGGTGCTTAATATTTTATTATTTATGTAGTGATGGAGGACAAATGATTTCCCTTTCTATAATTTACTTTTAAGCAACTCATTGTTTGAAATTGTAATTTATCAATAGTTTGAAGAATGGGTGAGGAATTTCACTAATTTGCAATATGTCGCGAACGCCTGTCTCTGAGAAAACAGGTGTCTATTATTTAAACAAAAAATAGTATTTTTTGTATTTTAAATAATTATGTATTATGGAAATTAGAATTAATTTAAGTTTAATGTCGTTATAGTGATAACGCAGATTTAAAAAAAACCGGCCAAGTGCGAGTCGGGCTCGCGCACAAAGGGTTCCGTAGCAGCAAATATAATAAATTACAGTTAAATCAACCTATCTCAAAAACTATAAGAGATACTTTGATCAAACCAAAAATCGTTGAAAGAGTTAATTAGCATGCATCACCTCTATTTTTTTTAGAATTTTATACCCCGTAGTTATAAAAATAGAGGGGGGGGGGACATACTTTTTACGACTTTGAGAGCTGATATCTCAAAAACCGTTCACTTTAAGAAAAATGTTTTTTAGAAAACTTTATATCATTTTAAAAGACCTTTCCATTGATACCCCACACGGGTATGTACATCGAAAAAAAAAATTTCATCCCTCAGTTACATGTATGGGGGGCCCCACCCCCAATTCTTTTTTTTACTATTTAGTGTCATATTTTTGTAGCGGTTCATACAACACATATTCCCATCAAATTTCATCACTGTAGTACTTATAGTTTCCGAGTAAATCGGCTGTGACAGACGGACAGACGGACAGACGGACAGACGGACATGACGAAACTATAAGGGTTCCGTTTTTGCCATTTTGGCTACGGAACCCTAAAAATGTTCTTTCAAACAACAAATATATGTATTATACCTATAGCATGGACTAATAAATATTATTAGTCCATGCCTATAGGTACTTAACTCAAAACTGCTGAACGGTTTTTAATTATTTCTGGATCGACAGATTTGTTTCAGCTTGGATTATGGACTATGGTAGTAAGTAATGACTGTTTTAAAATACCCAAGTGGAACCTGGGCAAGAAGATAATTGGACTATCTTAAATTTACAAAACAATCGGCATTTTTCTCTTCAGCTGTCATCAGAAAGACAATGTAAAATATGTCAATATTTATAGGTGAAGCATTTGCTATACGTTTTAGGTTTTTAACAAATAATGTGGCTATTTCTTAATGAAAATTCATTCGGTTAGAACTACTGTCCTGAACTAGTAATGTCTTTTATTACCTGTGGTACCTAGTGACTACATTCATATGATACCTATTGATAATAGTGCAAGTGTATGGTCATGTTACACTATTGTTCTTTTTTATTAAAGAAAAAAAAATGAGGCGTGCAATAAAAAAACCTTTATTTGTAAAAACGACAGGACTCCCGACAACGATATTGATGAACTTTTTGAACCGTTATACAAAAAACGTAACACAAGTATTTTTTCTTACTGATAACCATTAATTTTCTTTCAACTTATAACGCGTGGATAGGTACGTTGTTTTTTAAATATGTAATAATAAAAAAAAAAAACAGAAACAGGTTGAATGCCGCATTACCACCAACTGTCTACGTGATGATCTGCAAACTGTATTACCTATGTGGGAAAGGGTTTAGATTTTCGTAATTAACTATTCGAATAAATATTTATTATTAGAATTAATTTGCCTATGTCCAGCAGTCCGTCCTATGGCTAAGACGTCGGCGATGATTAAATTTTTATTAAAAATAACATTCTGAACTATGCCTGATAATCCGCCCCTGAACATCTACTAGTAAATAAATTAAATTATTAAAAGTATTCAATAAAACGCATATCTTCGAGAATATAATAGAAAAAGTTTTTTCAATATAACGCTCTATATTCTTTCAAAAGATAAGCTTCACTACGTGACAAAAGAAGTCAATAATCAGACAGCAAAAGCAAGTCTCTCAAGTTATATTTATATCAAAAATAATCTCCAATATAAATCGATAATCACCGAAAGTAAATATTGTTTTAGTGGGAAACAATAGGCAGTTGAACAATATTAATTTGTTACACCGCTTGTTATTGAAAACATCTCAATAAAAGTAATTACATGTTTGTTCAGGTGATTTTAAATAATCATGGGCTTCATCGCAATAATGGTTTTGTTCTAAAAGAGTCCCATGGTCAATTCCCATAATAAGAAAAGGGTAGTCTTATAAAAATGTGTGCGTGTAGGTACTAGTGTACACACGTAAGAAGAGAAACTTCTTAATATTTTTTAAGAAAATAACCTACGCAAAACAAAAGATTCTTTCATTTTTAAACAATTTTTCCAAATCTCCACTCATCATAAAAAGTGCACATTTTGCGAAATGCACCAATTGAGAAGTGCACCAGTTGCGAAGTGTACCATTTGAGAAGTGCACCAGTTGCTAAGTTCACCATTTGAGCATGGTGTACCTACAAGTTGAGAAGTGCACCAAATGCGTCAAACCCGTTATTTATATTTGTTTGTTATTTTTAATCTTAAATATATGTAGGTACTTATAAAAATAAAACTGTATGCGTATTACGCTTAGTTATGAACTCTACAAAATGTTTTAACAATTTTATAAATTTTGGAATCTATTTTTCTTGGCAACGATAAATCCTATAGAAACCTAAGAATTTCTTTTAACAATTTTTTATAATAGTTTCGCTAAAAAAATATTGACCGCGAAAAAGCCTTGCAATAATAAATATTAAAGAGTTTAGAAGTGCTAAATTTAATACAAAATGTGCTAGTTCAGAGAGACTAATAAAGCATTATAGAATAGGTATATTATGGAAGATGAAAACCCATGGAGGGTTGTCGTGTAAGAACCACAGGGCAGTTCTTTGGCATATTATGATATTATATGCAGTTACATAATATTTTGTAAAATTAAATTGTAATACTGACGTGATTTGAAAAGAGTTCTATGGAGCTATGGAGTTTCTTGCCGGTTTTTCTCCATAGATACTGCTTTCCGAATCGGTGATAAATTTTGAAAATACCTATGTTATGACGATTCAATAGTGCTTCTAGAAGAAGTCTATTAGACTCAATTAAATTGAATAAGTAAATGTCTGAGTTTGGGTTTTAATACATTTATATACAAACTAGCGGTCCGCCCCGGCTTCGCCCGTGGTACCTACATGTTTACGTTTTTTTTTCATAAGAACCATCCTCGTACTTCAAGGAATAGAATTTTAACCAGGGATTGAAAAATCGGCCCTTAGTGTAAAATGATTGGACCAATAATAACAAAATATAAAAGTGAAAATAATCAATTTAAATTGAAGTCTGCCGAACATTTATTAAAAGCTGAGACGCATGTCACCATAATATTATACAATAAGGTCTTATGCTCTACTATTAACAGATAAGTAGTACATACATAATTTATCAGAATAATAAAAAAAATATGAGATATATTAATCAATGTTCTCTTGAATACTCTATTTACTGTCAAAAAATCCATACTTACAACATAAAAAAAAAATACAAAGTGCGAAATAATAATAATCAAGCTCTAATTGAGACGTATTGTTCAAAATTGCAAGGCTCATTTGTTTTCTTTTATTAAAATGATATTATTCTACAATGATCAATATTTATTTAAGTGCTTTGAAAATTAAATTGACGTAAACTTATAGTTGAATCTTGTAAACAATTTAAGTATAAAAGGGGTCCTCAATCAGAGTGAAGGCATCAGTTCAGCGACAACTCTCAAAAAATGAGAGTCGCATTCTTCGTGATCCTGTGCTGCGCACTGCAGGTAAGCCACATTTTTATTAATAAATATAACTTCTTTTAATTTTGGGTTGTAGCTAAAATGTATTGAATTTTGAAACACTAACACTAAGACTTTGCTGACCGTTTGTCTTTCCGGCCATTTCACCAGGCTCGAAACCGTCATAGTTAGTCAGTTGAAATTTTCAAACGCGATGTTACTGTTGCTGCTGTAGGTGATAATAACAAAATTTGGATGGAACATTACAATGATTGGGTTCGATTAATTTGTCTCCGCATGTATTAAAGGCATAAAAGTGTTAAAAAAAACAAAGATAAATATTGTAGTAGGTATACTAGGCAAAAGTTATTTAGTAAAGTTTTAACAGGTTTTAACTGTTTCCTTTGAATGAAAACAATATTATGTAAATAATCATTTATTTTCATTTTCAGTATGTTACTGCAGATGCAATTGACGATGCATTGTCAAATGAAATCAAATTAGGTAGACTAGAGACAAAGAACTTTAATGAAACTGATGAATTTGAATACGACCAAACTGGAAATGTAATCGAGAGATCGACAACGACAAAAGAGTACGAAGCATTTGGAGATAAAGATAAAGATGTAACTGGAGATGACGTAAAGGTGAGAACTCTCGTTATTAAAACCGACGCATCTGGACACGAAACTATATGGGAAGAAGACGTTCTTATTAAAAAGAAAGGTCAAACAGGATCATCTGCTGAAGCTGAAACTTCTGCTGCCTCATCATCAGCCAGTTCAGGTCCAGCAGGAAACGGATTGGGTGCCGGTTTGTATAGAGCAAACGGTTTGAACGGTCTTAATGGTCAACAAGGACAAGGTGCAAGCTCAGCAGCTGCTGCCGCAGCAGC
>CAJQZM010019567.1:0-19864 GCA_907164665.1 Colias nastes | reverse complement strand
TGTTTTGATTTTCATATTTATCACGTTTGGCTCAGGAAGGACTTCAGTTTAAGAACCTGAGGCCTATAATAAAAAACGCGTTATGGGGGAAAATCCCCCGGAAAAATCGCGTGGAGAATGACGTGGCATCACTGATCTATTCCTTTGCCCAGCTTGAGGCGTTCACCGCCGTCGCTGAGCACGGCAGCCTGATGAAGGCGGCCAGTAAACTCGGCAAAGATCGTACAACCCTGCGGGATCTGATCGATTTCCTTGAGGATGGGCTGGGCTACGCGCTGTTCCTGCGGGAGGGGCGTAGCCTGCGCCTGACGCCGGAGGGGGAGCAGCTTCAGCGGCAGGCGCACCTGCTGATGCGGCAGGTCAAAGCGTTTGAGGCGTTTGCCCGTACGGTGCCGGACAGCGCGACGCAGGACATTGCCCTCGTTTACGATCCGTTCACCCCCAGAGCCTTTTTGCAGGCGCTGATCGCTACGCTGGCGACGAAAAAGATCCGCCTGAGCCTGACCAGCGCATCGCGCGATGAGGCGGAAGCCATGCTGGCGAACGGTCAGGCCGATCTGGGGATCTGCCAGGCGCGCAACCGCAGCGTGGGCAATGAGATGGAGTGGCGGGCGCTGGGGGCGATCGAAATGGATTTTTACGCCGCAACGGCGCTTTTTGCGGAGGTTGCGTCGCCAGTGTCGCTGCTCGATCTCTCTCTGGTTCCACAGGTGGTTATGCATGCCGCGTCAGACGAGCCGGTTGCCCGTCGCCTGCAAATTTCAGGGCACACGCTTTTCACTAACGAACTGGAGATGCTGCGCGGCCTGCTGGAGCAGGGCTGCGGCTGGGGATTTTTGCCGACCCATCTTCACGCAACGCAGTGGAAAAACGTAAAAAGGCTGCCCACCGAAGTGGGCAGCCAGGGGATAAGCCAGACGATGGTCACCATCTGGAAGCCGGGCAGCGACAAGCGCGGGTTGATCAACGATACGCTGTCGCAGCTTCCGGCGTTATGGAAACGCTCAGCGCTGTGAGCACCCTTTGCACTGTTTATTCTGGATCTCCTGGAAGAAGTCGTTGCCTTTGTCATCCACCAGGATAAACGCCGGGAAGTTCTCCACTTCAATTTTCCAGATGGCTTCCATTCCCAGTTCAGGATACGCCACGCACTCCAGACTCTTGATGCTGTTTTGCGCCAGTACCGCCGCCGGGCCGCCAATGCTGCCGAGGTAGAAGCCGCCGTGCTTATGGCAGGCGTCGGTGACCTGCTGGCTGCGGTTACCTTTGGCCAGCATGATCATGCTCGCACCGTTGGATTGCAGTAAGTCTACATAGGAGTCCATACGCCCGGCGGTGGTCGGGCCTAAGGAGCCAGACGCGTAACCTTCTGGCGTTTTCGCCGGGCCTGCATAGTAAATCGGGTGATCTTTAACGTACTGCGGCAGTTCTTCCCCGTTGTCGAGCAGCTCTTTCAGCTTCGCATGGGCGATGTCGCGCGCCACAATAATGGTGCCGTTCAGCGACAGGCGGGTGGAGACAGGGTGCGCGGAAAGCTGCGCCAGAATGTCGGGCATCGGCTTGTTCAGATCAATGCTTACCACGTCGCCTTCTCCCTGCTGGCGCAGGGATTCAGGAATATACTGGCCCGGATTGTGCTCCAGCTTCTCAATCCAGATCCCCTCGCGGTTAATCTTCGCCTTGATGTTGCGGTCAGCGGAGCAGGAGACGCCCATGCCGATCGGGCAGGAGGCGCCGTGGCGCGGCAGACGGATTACGCGAATATCGTGCGCGAAGTATTTCCCGCCAAACTGCGCGCCCAGGCCGAGGTTTTGCGCTTCCTGAAGCAGTTCCTGCTCGAGCTGGACGTCGCGGAACGCCTGGCCGTGCGCGTTGCCTTCGGTTGGCAGGCCATCGTAGTAGCGCGCAGAGGCGAGCTTGACGGTTTTCAGCGTGGCTTCCGCAGAGGTGCCGCCGATAACGAAGGCGATATGGTAAGGCGGGCAGGCCGCGGTGCCCAGGGTCCGCATCTTCTCAACCAGATATTTTTTCAGCTTCGCCGGGGTGATCAGCGCTTTGGTTTCCTGATACAGATAAGTTTTGTTGGCGGAACCGCCGCCTTTCGCCATGCACAGGAATTTATACTCGTCACCATCAACGCTGTAGAGGTCGATCTGCGCGGGCAGGTTGGTGCCGGTATTCACCTCTTTATACATATCCAGCGCCGCGTTCTGTGAGTAGCGCAGGTTGTCTTCAATATAGGTGTTATACACGCCCTGACTCAGCGCCGCTTCGTCGCCGCCGCCGGTCCAGACGCGCTGGCCTTTCTTACCCATAATGATTGCCGTACCGGTATCCTGACAGGTGGGCAGCACGCCTTTCGCCGCAATTTCGGAGTTGCGCAGGAATTGCAGGGCAACGTACTTATCGTTCTGGCTGGCTTCCGGATCGTTAAGAATGGCGGCAACCTGCTTCTGATGAGACGGACGCAGCATAAACGCGGCGTCGTGGAAAGCCTGCTGCGCCAGCAGGGTCAGGGCTTCCGGCTCCACTTTCAGCACTTCCTGACCGTCGAACTCGGCAACGGAGACATGCTCTTTGGTCAGCAGATAGTATTCGGTGTCGTCATGCGCGAGAGGGAAGGGGTTCTGGTAAATAAAGGGTTTGTTTGACATAGCTTGCTCCACAAAAATAAAACCGCCGGAGGATATGTCCGGCGGTCAGGAATCAGAACATCATGGACATCCACGGGTAACCAATCAGCAGCAGGGCCGCCAGGAAGATGGCACCGAAGATGGTGCCGAGGCGCCAGTAGTCTTTGGTTGGCAGGTAACCGCTACCGTAGTAAATCGGGCTTGGACCCGTACCGTAGGGGGTGATGATCCCCATCACGCCCAGAGAGGTCACCATCAGCAGGACGAACACTTCCATATTCATGCCCGGAATGGTGGAGGCGATAGTCAGCATCGCAGGCAGCAGCGCCGTGGTGTGCGCGGTGGTGCTGGCGAACAGATAGTGCAGCAGGTAGAACGCCAGCAGCAGCACGATGGTGGCGACACCCGGAGAAATACCGCTCATCAGCAGGCCGCCTTCTTTACCCAGCCAGCTGATAAAGCCGGTGGAGGAGAGGCCATCCGCCAGCGCCACCAGGGTGGCGAACCACACGAAGGTATTCCACGCGGCTTTGTTACCGGTGATATCGTTCCACTCCAGCACGCCGGTCCACAGCATCAGGCCAACGATCAGCAGGGCAGCCATGGCCGGTTCAATCCACGCCGCGGCGAAGATCCACATCAGCAGCGCACAGCACACGAACACCAGCAGCAGGATCTCATTGCGCGACAGTTTGCCCAGTTTTTCCAGTTCACGGGTCGCCCACAACGGTACTTCGTTGTTTACCTTCACTTCCGGCGGGTAGAACCAGTAAGCCAGCAGCGGCATGGTCAGGATCAGCAGAATACCCAGCGGCAGGAAGGCGAGGAACCAGGTCCCCCATGAGATATCAATTCCGACCGTGCTTTTTACCAGCGCCAGCGCCAGCAGGTTAGGTGCCAGAGCGGAAAGGAACATCGAGCTGGTGATACAGGCCGCGGTAATTGCCACCCACATCAGATACGAACCGATTTTGCGCGCGCTTGGGTCGTTGGGTTTTGAACCGTACAGCGGCGGCAGGTTGGCGATGATCGGGTAGATGGTCCCACCGCTGCGCGCGGTATTGGACGGGGTAAACGGGGCCAGCAGCAGGTCTGCGAAGGTAATGGCGTAACCGAGCGTCAGGCTGCGACGGCCCAGATATTTCACCAGTATCAGCGCCAGGCGGCGGCCGAAGCGGGTTTTGTCGTAGCCCGCAGCAAACATAAAGGCACCGAAGATCAGCCACACGGTGGAATTACCAAACCCGCTGACCGCCCATTTAAAGGAGGCGCCCGCCAGCTTGAATTTTGGGTCAGCCAGCTGTTCCGGGCTAAAGAGCACCCACTGGCTGCACAGCGCAATCGCCACCACGCCGGTAAGACCGATCACGGCGCCCGGCAGCGGTTCGAAAATTAACCCGACGATGACGCCGACAAAGATGGCGAAGTAGTGCCACGCATAAGGCGGCAGCCCGTCCGGAACGGGAACAAACAACAGCAGGACGGCAACAATGACGGGCAAAGCCATCATCAGCAGTCGTTTTGCTGTTCCATTTGATGCCAGATTCGCCGCAGGAGGCGTTACAGCAGTTTTTGTATTCATAGTTTCACGTCTTAAGTTGTCAAAAATTCGTCGCCCGGCGAAAACACAAATTCGATTGAAATATCCTTTTTGCTTTTTTTAGTTATTTAAGGTGCGGATTTGTGTTTTCACTAATAGCGATTTAACGCATTTTTGTTTGCGCTAAATAAAAAATGATGATGTTTTTATATTGCTCTTTTGAATGCCATAACTATTGATCACGATCAAAAAAACGGAACTGAATGGCTATTTTTATATTTTATAATAACCACTCTGAGTAGTGTGGTTATTCGCTGATTTTACGCATTTTATGTATCAAAACTATAACATTTAAATTTTGGTGCTTTTTCTTGTTGTTGTTTTATTTGGTTTTTTGGTGGTTGTGGCGTATTGGTTTGACCTTTTGTGATTTAACTTTTTTTAAATTATTGTGAACGAGTGAAACATTCGCGCTAACACCAATGTGTTATTAATGTTATCGAAGGGATTAAATAGTTTATTAACTAACGTAATGGCTTTATAAACTAAAAAAAGCTTTATATTACTATCATGACATCGGCAAAAAACACGAAATAAAAAAATCATCCCGATAACGAATTCTTAATTTTTAAAGTTTGGAGTTTCTATTATGAGCACTAACGAACGTATTTTAAGCCCCTTCACATTACCGAATGGTACTGAACTGAAAAACCGTTTGTTAATGGCCCCGATGACAACCTGTACCGGTTATTACGATGGCACCGTGACCAGCGAGCTGGTGGAGTACTACCGCGCCCGCGCGGGCAGCATCGGCACCATCATCGTTGAGTGCTGTTTTGTTGACGATCTCGGCCTGGCGTTCCCGGGCGCAATTGGCATTGATAACGACGAGAAAATCGCCGGGCTGGCAAAAATCGCTGACGCCATCAAGTCAAAAGGCTCCAAAGCCCTGCTGCAAATCTACCACGGCGGCCGTATGGTCGACCCAAAACTGATCGGCGGTCGCACGCCGGTTGGCCCAAGCGCCGTTGCCGCGCCGCGTGACGGTGCCGCCACGCCGGTTGCCCTGACCGCGGAAGAGGTGGAAGGCATGATCGGCAAGTTTGGCGAAGCCGTGCGCCGCGCAATTCAGGCCGGGTTCGACGGCGTCGAAATCCACGGGGCGAATACCTATCTGATCCAGCAGTTCTTCTCCCCGAACTCCAACCAGCGCGACGACGAGTGGGGCGGCAGCCGCGAAAACCGCGCGAAATTCCCGCTGGCGGTGCTGGACATTACCCACAAGATGGTGCGCCAGTACGCGGACGACGCGTTTATCATTGGCTACCGTTTCTCTCCGGAAGAGCTGGAAGTCCCGGGCATTCGCTTCGAAGATACCCTGTATCTGCTGGAAAAACTGGCCGCGCGCGGGGTGGATTATCTCCACTTTTCCCTTGGCGCCGCCCTGCGTCCTTCTATCGTCGATACTCAGGACCCGACGCCACTTATCGAAAAATACTGCGCCATGCGCTCAGACACGCTGGCTCAGGTACCGGTGATGGGCGTTGGCGGCGTGGTGAATGCCACGGATGTGAATGAAGCGCTGGATCACGGTTACGACCTGATTGCCGTTGGTCGTGCCACCATCGCCTATCCGGACTGGACCGATCGCATCGCGGCGGGCGAAAGCCTGGAGCTGTTTATGGACAGTACCCGACGCGAAGAACTGAGCATCCCGGAACCGCTGTGGCGCTTCTCGCTGGTGGAAGCGATGATCCGCGACATGAGCATGGGCGAATCTAAATTCAAACCGGGCACCTTTATTGAAAAAGTGCAGGACGATGCTAACGAACTGGTGATTAACGTCAGCCTCGAAACCGATCGTATTGCCGATATCGAACTGGCCTCCGGCCCGAGTGAAGACGTCGAGTTTGTCACCAGCTTCGAAGAGATCCGCTCCCGTATTCTGGATGCCAACACTCCGCACGTGGATGCTATCACCGGCGCGACCAGCCAAAGCGAGGCGGTGAAAAAAGCGGTCTCGAAGGCGATGCTGAAATCCAGCAAAGCGCTGGCGGCAGAAGAGGGCGCTGACCCGAATGAGACTAAAAGCGTGGACGTGGTGGTGGTCGGCAGCGGCGGCGCCGGTCTGGCGGCGGCGATTCAGGCTCACGACGAAGGCGCGAGCGTGCTGATCGTTGAGAAAATGCCGACTATTGGCGGGAACACCATTAAAGCCTCTGCCGGGATGAACGCGGCGGAGACCCGCTTCCAGCGCGTGAAGGGCATTCAGGACAGCAAAGAGTTGTTCTACCAGGAAAGCCTGAAAGGCGGTGGCAATAAGAACAACCCTGAACTGTTGCGTCGCTTTGTCGAGAACGCGCCGCAGGCCATCGAATGGCTGGCAACGCGCGGCATTATGCTGAACGACATCACCACCACCGGCGGGATGAGCATCGACCGTACGCACCGTCCGAAAGACGGTTCCGCAGTGGGCGGGTATCTGATCAGCGGCCTGGTGCGTAACGTCAACAAGCGCAACATCGAGGTGATGCTGGATACCTCCGTGAGCGACATCATCTTCGAAAACGGCGAAGTGACCGGCGTGCGTCTGACCACCGAAGAGAACGAAACCCTCACCGTGGCAACCAAAAGCGTGATTGTCGCAACGGGTGGCTTCAGCGCCAACAGCCAGATGGTGGTGAAATACCGTCCGGATCTGGCAGGGTTCGTTACCACTAACCACAAAGGGGCGACCGGGGGCGGTATCGCGCTGCTGGAGCGTATCGGTGCGGGCACAGTGGATATGGGCGAAATTCAGATCCACCCAACCGTTGAGCAGAAAACGTCGTATCTGATTTCCGAATCCATCCGCGGCGGCGGGGCGATTCTGGTAAACCAGCAGGGCAACCGATTCTTTAACGAAATGGAGACCCGCGATAAAGTCTCGGCGTCAATCATCGCGCTGCCGGAGAAATACGCTTACATCGTCTTTGACGAGCATGTTCGCGTCAAAAATAAAGCCGCGGATGAGTACATCGCGAAAGGGTTTGTTACCAGCGCCAGTTCGCCAAAAGCCCTGGCGGAAGCGCTGGGGATGGATCACCACCAGTTCCTGGCAACGCTGGAACGCTACAACGGCTTTGTGGAGAAACAGCACGATGACGACTTTGGACGTACCACCGCGCTGCGTGCGCCAATCAACGAAGGGCCGTTCTACGCCATTCAGATTGCCCCAGGGGTTCACCACACCATGGGCGGCGTGACCATCAATACCGATACCTGCGTGCTGGACAGCAACCATAACGTATTGCCGGGAGCGTTTGCTGCGGGTGAGGTTGTTGGTGGCATCCACGGCGGTAACCGCATCGGCGGTAATGCGGTGGCAGATATCATTATTTTTGGTACGCTTGCAGGACATCAGGCGGCTATGCGTTCGAAAACACGGTAAGGCTCCTGTTTCCCCGGCGGCGCGGTGCCTGCCGGGGCTACACCTGAGGACTCATGCAATGCCTGATAGCCATCGCGTTTACAGCTACTCCGCCGTTCTGATGGGCTCGCCCATACTCCTGAAACTCTTTTCCCATGACGAAGCGCTTGCCTCCCGCGTGTTTCGCCTGATCAAACAGTACGAAGATCTGCTCACCGTTAACCGTGCGCACTCCCAGGTAATGGACATCAACCATGCGGCTGGTCAGCATCCGGTTGCCGTCAGTCGTCCGGTGTTTGAGCTGATCCGCTGCGCGAAAGCGGCAAGCCTGCTTAAAGACAGCGCCTTTAACCTGGCGATCGGCCCGCTGGTGAAATGCTGGAAAATTGGCTTTAAGGGGGACGCTGTACCGCCCGCGGACGAGATCGCCGCCTTGATGGGCATCACGGATCCTGCGGACGTGGTGCTGGATGAAGCCAATAGCAGCGTGTTTCTTACTCGCCAGGGAATGGAGATCGATCTGGGTGCTATTGCTAAAGGCTATATCGCCGACAGGGTGCGGGATCACCTGCATAAAGAGGGCGTTGAACTTGGGCTGATCAACCTTGGCGGCAACGTCCAGACGTTAGGTTCGCCGGAGGGCGGCTGGCGCGTCGGCCTGAAAAAACCGTTCGCCGGTGACGCGCTGATTGGCGCTATGACGGTAGAGAACCGGTCGGTGGTAACGTCAGGCACCTATGAGCGCTATTTCGAGCAGAACGGCAAACGTTATCACCACATACTTGACCCGCGCACCGGCTATCCGCTGGATAACGAACTGGACAGCGTGACGATTATTTCGCCAGACTCTCTCGACGGCGATATCTGGACCACGCTGATCTACGGCATGGGTGTGGAAAAGGGCTGCGCCGCGCTGCGTTCGCGCCCCGATATTGAAGCCATTTTTGTCACCAAAACAAAAGAAGTGGTGATCTCCTCGATGCACCACTTCCGTTTTACCCTTCTGGACGACAGCTACCGAATTACTGGCAGTACTGTTTGAGCAGTCCGACCTGTTCCGGCTGCAAACGGTAGCGATATACCGGTCGGCCGGTAGCGCCGTAATGAATGCTGGTGAACAGGATATTAATTTGCGCCAGCCAGATCAGGTATTTGCGGCAGGAGACGCGGGAAATGTTGACCGCATTCGCCAGATCGTCGGTGGAAAATTCTATCTCCGGATGGCTGTCGATCCACTGGCAAATGGTGCGCAGCGTCTGCGGCGTTAGGCCTTTCGGTAATTTTTTGCTGTCAGCCAGCTCCGGCGCGCCGCCGTGGATCAGCCTGTCGACGTCGGCCTGTTCATAATACTGATGCGATCCCATCAGGCTGCGCTTTGCCTTCCAGCCGTTCAGCGCCTCTTCAAAACGCGGGAACTGGAACGGTTTAATCAGGTAATCCACCACGCCATAGTGCATGGACGTCTGGATTGTTGCGGCGTCGGAGGCCGACGAGATCATGATGACGTCAATCGGGCGGCCCGACGCGCGAATGATGGGCAGCAGATCCAGCCCGTTATCCTGCTGCATATAGACATCCAGCAGCACCAGATCGATCGGCTGGCCTGGGTTGGCGATCAACGCCTCGGCCTGGTTGAGCGTGGAAGCGACGCCGCAGCAGCTAAAACCCTCAACGCGGTTAACATACAGACGGTTGAGGTCGGCTACCATGGCGTCATCATCGACAATTAACACATTTATCACGCGATATTCCTCTCGCTATCCCAGGGGATCTGAACAAAAAATTGGGTAAATACGCCAGGTTCAGACTCGACGGTAATATCTCCGCCCAGATTCTGGATCTGCTGACGCGCAAGGAACAGCCCAACGCCGCGGTTTTCACCTTTTGTTGAGTAGCCCTTTGTAAAAATAGCCTCCAGCCGCTCGGGATCAATACCGGGACCGTCATCGCTGACCTCACCGCTCAGCCAGCCGTTCTGATAATGCAGCAGCAGGCCGATCTCGCCTTCCGGCTGGCCTTCCATCGCATCCAGGGCATTTTCGATTAAATTGCCCAGCACGGTGATCAGCACCGCAACCTGCTCTTCATTGGCGGTGTCAGGAAGCTGACTCTCCTCCGCCAGCGTCAGGGTCACTCCAGCCTCTTTGGCGCGGTTAATTTTACCCAGCAGGAAACCCGCAATGACCGGCGATTTAACTTTGCGCTGTATCGCGCCGATATCCGTCTGATAATTCTGCGCGGTCTGGATGATGTACTCCTCCAGCTTATCGTAGCGCTTCATGTGCAGCAGGCCGAGGATCACGTGCAGCTTGTTCATAAACTCATGCGTATGGGAGCGCAGGGCATCAACATAGTTGACCATGCCATCGATACGCTGCATTAACTGGCTGATTTCGGTCTTATCGCGGAAGGTGCTGATTGCCCCGATCACCTGATTCTGGCTTTTCACGGGGACCATGTTGCACAGCAGTAGCCGTCCGTTACAGCCGATCTCCTGATCCTGGCGAGCAATGCCGGTTTTCGCCACTTCCCGCAGGCTGGCCAGCAGTGGTTCGCCGCTGCTCTCGGAGTGCTCACCCGAGCTCAGGAGCAAAATCTCTCTGGCGGTGTGGTTAATCATCGTCACGCGCCCGTGCATATCCACGGCCATCACGCCTTCGCGCAGGGACTGCAACATGGCCTGGCGCTGCTCAAAGAGGGCTGAGATCTCGTAAGGCTCCAGCCCGAAGAGGATACGCTTCAGCACCCGGACCAGACCCCATATCGCCACCGAGCTCATCAGAACGCTGAATAAGATGGTCCACACGGCGTTGAGCCGCCCGCGGGCAATCTGATCTTCAACTTTATTCAGCGAAATACCCACCACCACCACGCCGATCTGGTCGTGCTGGTCGTCATACACGGGCGTAAAGACGCGCAGCGCTTCCGCGAGCGCACCGCGGTTAACGGAGACATTCTCTTTCCCTTCCAGGGCGGGCGTCAGATCGTCGCCAATAAAATGCAAACCTAACAGCGCTTCGTTTGGATGGGAATAGCGGATCCCACGCAGGTCGGTGACCACGGTAAACAGCAAGTCGTTGCGCTTCGTCACCGCCTCGGCTAGCGGCTGGATGATGCCAGCCTGCGGCGATTCCATCAGGCCACGCTTGATCTCCGGGCTGTCGGCCAGCGTCCGGGCGATACCCAGCGCGGTATCTTTCACGTCATCGCGCGTGGCGCGGGTGATCTGCACAGAGTAGAGCGCGAAGACCACCAGCAGCACCGAGCCGATAATCGCGCACACCATCAGCGTAACCAGCGTATTCAGCTTCATAGGGCGCTTGCGCGTCGGGGGGAAGGGCTGCAAATCGCTCATTTACACTCCGCGATGAAAAAGAAAGGGCTAATTATCGCTGATGACGGGCGTTTCATAAAGCCATGTAAAGAGAGGCGTTTCGTGAGCCTCCTCTCAGGTGACCTATATAAAACACTTTATAGTGTGTGGGTACTCATAATAAGGAGGCAGTTTATGAGCATTATGCTTACCGGTACGGCCAGGGAAAGACGGCACGCCAGCACGATGAACATCGACAGATTATCGACGCTGGATATGCTTAACGTCATACACCAGGATGACGCGCAAATCTCTTCTGCACTTACCCCACACTTAAGTATGCTGGCCCGCGTGGTGGATAACGCGGCGGCGACGCTTAACCACGGCGGACGTCTGGTGCTGACCGGCGCGGGCGCGTCCGGACGCATGGCTGAGCAGGCGGCAGAAGCGTTTGCGCCGGGCAAACACCCCGTCATTGCGTTAACAGCAGGTGATAACGCCGGAAGCTACGCGCGCGGCGTTGCCGACCTTCAGACGATAGAATTTGGCGAGCATGACATGATGCTGGCGCTGTCCGTCAGCGGCAAAACGCCATGGGTTTGGGGCGCGATGCGTCATGCGTGGTCTCTGGGCTCAACGGTTGCGCTCATTACGGAGGATGCGCAAAGTGAAGCGGCGCAGCTGGCGAGTATGGTCATTGCTCCCGATCTGGGCGCGGATGTGGTGGCCGGGTATACCAACGCTAAAGCAGGCATTGCGCAAAGCATGATCCTGCATATGATCACCACCGGTCTGGCGGTACGGACAGGACGGGTGTACAGCAACCTGCGCGTTGATCTGGAGGCAAGCAACACCAGATGGGCCGAACGACAAATTGCCATTGTGATGGAAGCGGGGGGATGTAGCCGGGCGCAGGCGAAGGCCGCGCTGGAAAGCTGTAACCACCAGTGCAAAACGGCGGTACTGATAGTGCTGACGGGTCTGAATGCCTGGAAAGCGCATGAATTGCTGGCGCAGAATAACGGGTTTGTTCGCCTGGCCTTGCAGGAAGCGCCATAACATTTCAGCGTCAAATAAAAAAGCCCGCGTTGCGGGCTTTGCTATTTATGGGGATCAGAACTGGTAGATCATACCGATGCCAACGATGTCATCGGTAGCAATACCGTTGTCATTGTAGAAGGCATCATCTTCGTCCAGCAGGTTGATTTTATAATCAACGTAGGTGGAGAAGTTCTTGTTGAAGCTGTAGGTCATGCCCACGTCGATATAGTTAACCAGATCCTGGTCTACATAGTCATAACCATTGCCTGGATGATAATCGTTACCACCCAAATCGATGCCTTTAGAATAGACCCACGCCAGGGATGGACGCAGACCGAAGTCAAACTGGTACTGTGCTACGGCTTCAAAGTTCTGGGTTTTGTTGGCGATGCCACCGTTGCCGTACGGAGTCATGTTACGGGTTTCCGCATACATCATGGCCAGGTAGACATCATTAGCATCGTATTTAGCGCCGATTGTCCACGCTTCCGCACGTTCACCGCCAGCATATTTGCTGAAGCGGTTATAGGTGCCAGCGCCGTAAGCGACCTGGTCGTTAGTACGGTCAGAGGAAGAATAAGCCGCACCCAGCGTCAGGCCGAAATCGAAGTCATAGGTGGTAGACATACCGAAGCCGTCGCCGTTCTGGAAACGAACATCATCATGACCGTTTTTGGTGCCTTCCTGATTTTCGTTTGCGTTAGCACCTTCGTTAGCACCCTGGTATTGCAGCGCAAAGTTCAGGCCGTCGACCAGACCAAAGAAATCATTGTTACGGTAGGTCGCCACACCGTTAGTACGGCCAACCATATAGTTGTCGGTCCAGGTATAGGAGTCGCCACCAAATACCGGCAGCATATCTGTCCAGGCTTCAACGTCATACACGACGCCGTAATTGCGGCCATAATCGAATGAGCCATATTCTCCGTATTTCAGGCCAGCAAAGGCCAGACGGTTAAAAGAGGTGTCGCCTGCGCCTTCGGTATCGTTAGCGTAGGTTTTATATTCCCACTGGCCGTAACCTGTCAGGTCGTTCGTGATCTGCGTTTCGCCTTTGAAACCCACCTGTACATAGGTTTCATCGCCGTCGTCGCCTGGGTTGTCGGAGAAGGTATGACGCGCATCAACCTTACCGTACAGGTCAACTTTGTTGCCGTTTTTGTTATACATTTCCGCTGCATTTGCTGCGCCGGCCATTAATAACGCGGGTACAAGAATTGCCAGAACTTTTCTTTTCATTATATATTCCCTTTAAATATAAATTGTCTGAATATATGTAATTACCCTCCGTAACTACATGGCTGATACTATTCTATGGATTATTATTTAGGTTCAAAAATAAATGTAATTAAACTGGTAAAAATATTACAAAATATTTCTTTTTATCTCTTTATTTTTCATGTGAATTAATTAATTGAAAATATAGCGGGTAATTATTATTAAGTATTTCGCAATTCTATTTATTAAAGATTTTGATTCGGATGTATTATAATTCACTCTCTTTTGAGCAACAGGATGGGATGATGGAACTTGCGCAGTGGCAGCACCGTTATGAGCGCTGGCTCGACGAAAATCATTTTACTGATGATGCGGCGCACGATATCGCCCATTTTCGCCGCGTCTGGATGACGGCGCAGGGTATTATGGCTGACGAGGATAGCGATCCGCTGGTTGTGTTGACCGCATGCTACTTCCATGACATTGTCAGCCTGCCGAAAAATCACCCGGAACGTAGCCACTCCTCGCGGCTGGCAGCGCGAAAAACGCGCGAGATCCTCAGTCGCGACTTTCCTGATTTTCCGCCGGATCGTTATGCAGCCGTTGAGCATGCTATTGAAGCGCACAGCTTCAGTGCCGGTATCGCGCCGCAAAGCCTGGAGGCCAAAATTGTGCAGGATGCCGACCGGCTGGAGGCGTTAGGCGCTATCGGCCTGGCGCGCGTCTTTGCCGTCTCCGGTGCGCTGGGCGCCGCGCTGTTTGATGCCGACGACCCGTTCGCCGTAACACGAGCGCTGGATGATAAAGCCTTCGCGCTCGACCACTTTCAGACCAAACTCCTGCGCCTGCCGGACACTATGCAAACCGCGCGGGGGCGCAAACTTGCGCGTCACAATGCCGATTTTCTGATCCAGTTTATGGCGAAGCTGAGTGCCGAATTACAGGGCGATTACCTCGGAACCGACAGCCAGATATTGACCCATTTCCGTCGCAGTGTGCGATCCTGAACTGTGGTACTCTGTTTTCTGTCTTTATTGTCCGGTTAAGAGAATGCAGGAAAATCGATCAGTGACTGTGCCCGCGCCTGAGCGGGTTGAGAAATCAACGGCAGCCGTGCAGGCACTCCTGCGTCAGCTGCTGGAAATGTATGATGCTAAAACGCTGGCAAACCAGCTGGTGGCCCATGGCGAGAGTCACTGGAGCCCGGCGATACTCAAGCGGTTGCTGATAAGCGACAGGGCAGTGCACCGCCTGAGCGACGGCGAGTTCCGTTATCTGCGCAACCTGCTGCCGCGTCCTCCTGCTGCGCATCCGAATTATGCCTTTCGATTTATCGATCTCTTTGCCGGTATCGGCGGCATTCGCCATGGCTTTGAAGCTATTGGCGGGCAGTGTGTGTTCACCAGTGAATGGAATAAACATGCCGTCCGTACCTATAAAGCCAACTGGTATTGCGACCCCGACGCGCACCAGTTCAACGCGGATATTCGTGATGTCACGCTGAGCCACAAAACTGGCGTCAGCGATGAAGAGGCCGCCGAACACATTCGCAATACCATTCCGGCGCACGATGTGCTGCTGGCAGGCTTTCCGTGTCAGCCGTTCTCGCTGGCTGGCGTGTCGAAAAAGAACGCGCTGGGACGCGCACACGGCTTTGCCTGTGATACGCAGGGCACACTGTTTTTTGACGTTGCCCGGATTATTGATGCCCGCCGCCCGGCAATTTTTGTGCTGGAGAACGTCAAGAATTTAAAGAGTCATGACGGCGGCAAAACCTTCCGCATTATCATGCAAACGCTGGATGAACTGGGTTACGACGTGGCGGATGCAGAGGATATGGGGCCGGACGATCCGAAAATTATCGACGGCAAACACTTCCTGCCACAGCACCGCGAACGCATCGTGCTGGTGGGTTTCCGCCGCGATCTCAATCTAAAAGGCGATTTTACGCTGCGTGATTTGCCTTCGCTGTATCCGGCGCGCCGCCCGACGGTGGCCGATCTGCTGGAGCCCGCCGTCGATGCGAAATTCATTCTGACCCCGGTGCTGTGGAAATACCTCTATCGCTATGCCAAAAAGCATCAGGCCAAAGGCAATGGCTTTGGGTTTGGCATGGTCAATCCGCTTAATCCTGACAGCGTGACGCGTACGCTGTCGGCGCGCTATTACAAAGATGGCGCGGAAATTCTTATCGATCGGGGCTGGGATAAGGCGCTGGGCGAAAAAGATTTCGACGATCCACAGAACCAACAGCACCGACCGCGGCGCTTAACGCCGCGCGAGTGCGCTCGCTTAATGGGCTTTGAGACGCCGCAGGGCTACAGTTTTCGCATCCCCGTGTCGGACACCCAGGCCTATCGTCAGTTTGGCAACTCGGTGGTAGTGCCCGCCTTTGCCGCCGTAGCTAAACTGCTGGCCTCACGTATCAGCAAGGCCGTTCAGCTTCGTCAGAGTGAGGCCGTCAATGGCGGACGTTCACAATAAGGCCACGCGCAGTAAAAACATGCGTGCCATCGGCACGCGTGATACCGCGATCGAAAAACGGATCGCGGGCCTCCTGACCGCCGTCGGGTTTGAATTCAGGGTTCAGGATGCCACGCTTGCCGGGCGTCCTGATTTCGTCATCGACGCGTACCAGTGCATCATCTTTACCCACGGCTGTTTCTGGCATCATCATGACTGCTATCTGTTTAAAGTCCCGGCGACACGCACCGACTTCTGGCTGGACAAAATTGGCAGGAACGTCGAGCGTGATAAACGCGATGTTTCGCAGCTTTACGCTCAGGGCTGGCGGGTGCTGATTGTCTGGGAGTGCGCGCTGCGCGGAAGAATGAAGCTGAATGACGTGGAACTGACGGAGCGGCTGGAAGAGTGGATCTGCGGCGGCGGTCAGGCCGCGCAGATCGATACCCAGGGCATTCACCCGATCACGGTTTCTCCACCTCACACGTCGTAACAATCGGTTTCGCGGGCAGCAAATATTACCCAGCGTGACCAGCACCACGGCAAAGACAATCACGCCCAGCGCCAGCCATTCAATCGTCGACAGCACTTCGCCCGCAAAACCGGTACCCAGCAGCACGGCCACCACCGGGTTAACGTAGGCGTAGCTGGTGGCAACCGCCGGTGAGACGTTGCGGATCAGGTACATATAGGCGTTAATGGCGATAATGGAGCCAAACAGCGCCAGATACCCGACGGCCAGGAAACCTGAAAGGTCTGGCATCGCCGTCAGTTTTTCACCCGTCAACGCGGAGGCCATCAGCAGCACAATGCCTGCCGCGAGCATCTCAATGGCACCCGCCATCATCCCGGAAGGCAGCTCGATGCGGGAACCGTAGACCGAGCCGAAGGCCCAGCTCATGGAGCCGATCATGATCAGAACGGCAGCCCAGGGGTTCCCGCTCAGGTTACCGCCGCTGTTCAGCAGGATGATACCCACAAGCCCAATCGCGATGCCCAGCCATTCGAGCTTACGGGTGCGGATCCCGAAGAGACGACTAAAGCAGAGCGTAAACAGCGGCACGGTCGCGACGACCACGGCGGCGATGCCCGACGGTACGTTCTGGTGCTCGGCGACGGTTACCGCGCCATTGCCCACCGCCAGCAGCAGCAGGCCAATCAGGGCGGCGTTAAGCAAGGGACGCAGCGGCGGTAGCCTGTGGCCGCGCAGCAATAAAAATGCCATCAGCAGCACGCCGGCCGTAAGGAAACGAATACCGGCCATCATCAGCGGGGGCCAGCTTTCCACGCCTATACGAATGACAAAATAGGTGGATCCCCAGATGATATAAAGAGAAAAGAGTGCTCCAATGAGCGGTAATAAATGCCGAAAACGCATAGTCCCTCACGACGAAATAAAAAGTTCGCTCATAGTTAACGCCAAAACTATCGGGCTGGCGAGTGCTTTAATTGTGTAGTTAATGTGAAATTTTTGTTGACGTGAGGTGCCTGTTTCCGGGCGGTGAGTTTTGTTCCATACTATTCACTTAATTAGCAAAAAAAGAAGGATAGTGATTTTGGCAGGAAGTAGCTTATTAACATTGCTGGATGATATCGCCACCTTGCTGGATGACATTTCGGTTATGGGAAAACTGGCGGCGAAAAAAACCGCCGGGGTACTGGGAGATGATTTGTCGTTGAACGCGCAGCAGGTCAGCGGCGTGCGGGCGAACCGTGAGTTGCCGGTGGTGTGGGGCGTAGCGAAAGGGTCCTTTATTAACAAGGTGATCCTCGTTCCGCTGGCGTTGCTGATTAGCGCCTTTATACCCTGGGCCATTACGCCCCTGCTGATGATTGGCGGGGCGTTCCTGTGCTTCGAGGGTGCCGAAAAAGTGTTGCATATGTTCGCTGCACGCAAAGAGAAAGACACCCCGGAAATGCGCCAGCAGCGTCTGGAAGCGCTGGCCGCGCAGGATCCAAAAACGTTCGAGCGCGATAAGGTCAAAGGCGCGATCCGTACTGACTTCATCCTCTCGGCCGAAATTGTGGCGATTACGCTGGGGATCGTCTCAGAAGCCCCTCTGATGAACCAGGTGCTGATCCTGTCCGGCATTGCGATCCTCGTGACGATAGGGGTTTATGGTCTGGTCGGGCTGATCGTCAAGCTGGACGATATCGGCTTCTGGCTGGAAAAAAAATCCAGCGCAATTGCGCGCGGCATCGGGAAAAGCCTGCTGGTGGTAGCGCCGTGGCTGATGAAAACCTTATCGGTGGTGGGAACCCTGGCAATGTTCCTGGTCGGCGGTGGAATTATCGTGCACGGTGTTGCTTCGCTGCATCACATGATTGAACATTTTGCGTCAGGCCAGGGAGCGGTAGTCGCTGCGATCCTGCCCACACTGCTTAACCTCGTGCTGGGCTTTATCGTCGGTCTGATTGTGGTAGCCGTTGTTAAGCTGGTTGAAAAAGTACGCGGGAAATCGCATTAATTATTGCTGACCCCGGGTGCAAAAAGACTATTCCTCGTCTAAATTGAAAACGTTTCACCCTGATACAGGAGGCAGGTATGGTCTTTTTGATCAGTGATGAAGTTAAGCCCAAAAATGGTGGTCCAGGCATGATCGTCACCGGGTATTCCAGCGGAATGGTGGAGTGTCGGTGGCATGATGGATACGGCATTAAGCGGGAGGCTTTTCGTGAAGACGAGCTTCAGCCTGCTAATAAAAGGCAAAAACGCGACAAGGCTTAATCACACAACGCCCGGCCTTGCCGGGCGTTTTTACTGGCAGAAGACTTATCATATCGGATGGTGAGCGACAATCAGGGAGTGTGTGTGCAGCACGATACCTTTGTTGTAAAACAATCTTTTTTGCAGTGGCTGCATAAGCGTAGCAATCCCAGTTTGATTGTTAACCTCTGTTTTATCGTTGTCCTGATTTTTTCCACTCTCCTGACCTGGCGCGAAGTTGTGGTACTGGAAGATGCTTATATCTCCAGCCAGCGTAACCATCTGGAAACGGTTGCCAGTGCGCTGGACAGACAGCTTCAGTTCAGCGTCGATAAAATGCTGTTTTTTCGCCACAGCATGCATGATGCGCTGGAAACGCCGCTGGCGTTTGGCGCGCTGCATGATGCGGTAAAGCGTTTTGCGCATTTGCGCACGTCTCCCACCTGGCAAATTGCGGTTGATAAACGGCGCACATTACCGATCAACGGTGTTTCGGATGCCTTCGTTGAAAAGACCACTCTTCTGAACCGTGATGATGAGTACCTTGATAATGAATTGTCCGCGGCGCTTGAAGTGGGGTATTTACTGCGTCTGGCATCCAGCCCTTCCCGCAACGAAGAGCGCGTGATTTATGTCTCTCGCGCCGGATTCTTTCTGGAAACGGATACGCCGGGAAATTCCAGCGATATCGTGCAGCGCTATTATCATCTGGTCACTCAGCCCTGGTTTACCCAACAGTCCGAGCGTGAAAACCGTGCGCGTGCCGTGCGCTGGTTTATCTCGCCGCCTTCCTCTTTTGTGGGCAAAAAGCCGCTGATTACCGCCAGCGTGCCGGTTTATTACCATCACGTCTGGTATGGCGTGGTGGCGATGGATTTCACCTTTGCCACCCTGCGTCGCCTGCTGGTGGAAGCCGTGGGCGATAACCCGGAAGGGGAATACCAGCTGTATGACAGCCGGCTTACCCTGCTTGCGACATCTGAGTCACCTGCTGTGGACGTTAATCATTTTGACGCGCGCGAATTAGCCCAGATAGCGCACGCGATAGAATCGGATTCCGAAGGCGGCATTCGTCTGGGGAGTCGTTTTGTCAGTTGGGAGCGTCTTGACCATTTTGATGGCGTCATCCTGCGCGTGCACACCCTGGATGAAGGGGTGCGCGGCGATTTCGGTAGCATCAGCATTGTGCTGGCATTGCTTTGGGCGCTGTTCACCGCGATGCTGCTCATCTCATGGCTGGTGATCCGGCGCATGGTCAGTAATATGTATTCGATGCAGAACTCGCTGCAATGGCAGGCCTGGCATGACCCTCTGACCCGGCTGAATAATCGTGGATCGCTGTTTGATCAGGCGAAAATACTGGCGAAGCAGTGTGAACAGCAGTCGCTGCCTTTCTCGGTCATTCAGATCGATCTTGACTGTTTCAAGAGTATCAATGATCGGTTCGGGCATCAGGCGGGTGATAAGGTGTTGTCCCATGCCGCGGGGCTGATTGCCAGCACCCTCCGTGATAAAGATATTGCCGGACGTGTCGGGGGGG
>CAJQZM010019566.1:0-14166 GCA_907164665.1 Colias nastes | reverse complement strand
GCTACCATCATACCAATAGCTGGGGGGAATTTAAGCGTGACTCCAGAATGAAGAATTAATTTACCACCTGGGCGAATATTTATATCTTTCACCACATCGTATTCTCCTTGTCTCAGTATTTCTATACCTTCTACTTCTCCACCAACAATGTTCGATCCAGGAACATTAAATTGGGGCACATAGAGTGAATTATAATTTATTTGTGTTGCACCAGGATTACTACTATGTAATAAATACGGCATATAAATAATTTTAGCTAAATTAAATCTATCTTTTCGATGGAATAATCTGTTGTAGACTTTTTCTTCTTCGCCGTACCCAAGCCAGTTGTACGTACAATTCAGAACTTTGCTCTGGTCTTCTACGTGAGATCCAATTTCATATTGTGCTTCTGGATTATTAATAATATTTCTAAATACGTCTATATTACTTGATGCTAAAACTATTGTTGCTGCAACCCTACTCCTCGGTGTCAATTGTGGAGTACCATCGATAGATTCAAACTGTTCTCTTATCTTGTTATCTCGTAAATAATTTCTTGAAAATAAAATATACTGAATATCACTATACGGAGATAGACCCAGATTCACTACAAATGGTCCTCTATTACCAAAGAAATAATTATGTTGAATAACAAATCTCGATGGTAACTTTTCGAACTCTTCTAAATATTTTCCTTCAACCCTATTTAAAATCACAATTGCTCCATATTCTCCATGTTCAAAATAGTTATATTCTATTCTACTCATCACATTGAGAGCTGGTTGGATTTTTATAGGAACACGTAAGTTTTGATAGAATCGATTGTGACCTATTTGTAGATTTAGCAATTTTACAGGATCATTAAGTAACCAACATGTTGCGACATCAATTGTGCTTTCTACGCTTGAATTAAACCAATTTCCTGTTATATTTACCCAACTATCGCCACAGTAATTTCCATGTAAAATACCAATATCTAAATTTTTGAATATTTCCGAATATTCGACCACAGTAGTTTGATTTGTAGGTATGTATTCAGTCTCTTGCGTTGTATTTATCCATACTGCGATACCATATCGTTGGTTTGAACTTATTATACTTCTTGATATATTTCTGTTACCCCCAGTTACAGTTACATTAATACCATCACCTTGGTTAAAAGATATTCTACTTTCAGTTATATTGATATCTCCAGCTCCATTAACGACTTGAAGACCAGCAACGTGATTATTGTTAGAAATGGACGTACGATGTACATGAATTTGTGATCTCAAATTTTCTATAACGACACCTCTGCCATTATTATCTGATATTATCGAGTCTGTAACGTTTAAGTCATATGTTTTACTAATTCCTGAGGTTAACCTTATAAATCCGGTTATATCTGTTCTAGTGTCTGCGTGAAATCTTACATACATTCTACTTCTTGTAGATGTTATACTTTGCGGTCGTGTGTGGTTTCTTATATTAAAGGACATCAATAACTTATCATCAGCAGTCAATCCATCGTAAATGTATATGTGGCCTGTATCGTTTCTATTGGTTAAAATCTTTATAAAACTTAACGTCAGTATGTGATCGGGTCGCGTATAAAATTTTTGATGACAATCACGTTCCATGTTTGAATATCTTGATTGTTCCAAAGACATGACAATGGGGAATGTTTGACTAGGTGTGGATGCGAGGGTGCACAAATCGAATACGTCTGCTCTATCGAATCGTTCGTCGATGTTCAATTCGTGCACCACGTATTTGACCCCATCACCACCGTTGTCGTGAATCAGGCAATTCTCAATCCTCGTCATGCCGTAAGTAGAATTTACATAAACGCCGTAACCTCTATTGTTTTGTATTGTACAATTATTAATAACTATGGGAGCATTGGGTGACGTCACGTTGATAGCATTAAAAGCGCTATTTGATATTTCGATATCGTCCATCACGGGAGGTACGCCAATGACGTCTAAGGCACTCGTTGCATTATTGTCTCTACCTAAGCCCGCATTTTTGACTATAACGTGGGAAAGTCTCGACATCGAGGTAGGTACATAGAGCGTATTCTCCGCCGTGAGTATCCGTTCATAGACTGCATGTTCGAAGCGCAGGCCCCGCCAGTGCACGCCGTAATTTCTAAGTTCGTTGTCATCGTGATGAGGTAAACATTGTATAGCGAGATCCGGGTGATAGTCGCAGACGCCGGAGCCGAGTTGTCGTGACTGCCAATCACATTGGAAGAGATCGTATTCCATGCCCTTACACTTGGGCTCTTCGAACAAAAGCCGCGCGCGCCGGCCCGGCTGCCGGTCCATCCAATTGTAAAACGTTCCACCCATGAAGCCTAATTGTCTGCACGCCGTTTCCATGTCGTTAACGGTCCAACTGTAAAACAACAAAGCGAATATGACCTTTTTTATTTAAACAATGTTAGCACTCGTAAACTTTAATGTTATTGTTCGTGATATAAAAAGAACATGCACTGTTTATTTTATTACGGGATAAATATTTTAAGTTAAGTATATGTATATTTCAAAAAACTAATTATAGGAATGATACAATAGTAGCTAATGGTCTATATATAAGCTCCCTAAACATACCTTAAACATTTATCCAAATTAATAAATAAAAACAAGTAATTTTAACAGAATATAACTGCATAATAAAATACATGCAACTCACTTTCTGGAGTTCGTACACACAGATCGCCATTGCCCGCGATGTAACAGTTGTACTCTTCCCGCCAAAATCGAAGGACCATCGACAAGCCGTATGTCTGGAAATGGTTTCGAAGTCTGCCGGTCTTCTGTACTGGTGAACGTTATCTTACTTCCATTTTGACCCTGTAACGTAAGAAATAAGGTTCAAATTACATTGCCTTTGGTCTATGATTTGTGACCTTATGACTTGAAGCATCGTACAATATTGGTGGGTTTACGTAGAACTTGTGTAGGTAACAATTAATGGTAACAATAATATTGCAGGTTTAAATTGTTTTCGTTGAATTCACGTTTTCTTAACCCCTTACGTGACTTTACTATTACATAGGTATAAGGTAGTACTAACATATACAACTATATACCTCTTACACGACCTATAGTTTTCCTATCATTTCTTCCGCGCAAAATATTTAATATACATAACTAATATAACCTAATTATATCCTTGTCCACGATATAATCTATATCGATGATGAGTTAACTAAAGCCATATAGCTATTTTCGCGCGAAAATATCGTAGTTACAAGCAAGGATATAATATACGAAATATCCGTGTTCAACTCAATGTTAAAAATAATGTAGCAATGCGACCGCCAGATAACTTGAAATTCATAACCCAATTCAGCCTTACCCAAAACCGGAATCACAGTACGAAAACTGCAACATTACCTTTGTTTACAACGTCTTCTTTACAAACTTCTGTCCGCGTCCGGTCATTCAGCTCGGATGGCTTTCATCACGATCGAATTAATAGTTTCCGAAACAATAACATTGTCTGCGATTGTGCGGATAATCGATTTGGCACCCATAAAGCAATATAGGAAATAACGAAAGCCGAATATTTTATGAAATAAATACCTATTCAATAATGTTTCTTGGAAAAAAATATTGTAATCGAATACCGAAACAGTTTGGATTTTTAAATCAATATTTATAAAGCATTTGAAAGCTATAACACTAAATACCAAAATCAACCGTTTGGATTATTTAATTATTTTATCAATCACAGGGTCTTTCTCCCTAACTTATTTGGATCAATTTTAGTCCAGTAGCACCAAACAAACTTCATGTCATGTCATCTATAGACCATTTACATAATCTATCGACTATTGAAGGCCTCACACATTACGTCATTCAGAATGCGCACACGCATCTGTCCATGCCCTTGCACTTGGCTGGTTTCCTGCCTTTTGATGCACCCCATTCATTTTGTCACGTACGAATGACCAACTGTCACGTAGCGATAAATTACTATCTACTATAACGTTAATTTTGTCTATTTTTCAAAATGAATATTTATTAAATATCCATTACAGAAAAAAGTACTGATGAGGAAAATTTTTACCTTTCTTTATTACACAGAACGAATTCGTTTACATTTATCTTATGTCAAAAGTCTTATAAACTTTCATTTATATTTTTTATGACAGATAAAAGAAAAACAATTAATATGACGAGGAAATTAGGAAATACATTCGAGTATTCAGATCTTGCATTAGATAATATGTATTACCAGGATTTCATAGCATGACAATATACAAAACTACCGGTGATTATTATTACAAAGAACCCTTCTCGATGCAAAGCTTTGACAACAAACATCCACACATAATATTTTATAGGATATATCCTGTAGATATGTCCAATCTTTACTACAGACATCAAATAAAGCTGTTCGTTAAAATTTTATCGGTTACACGGTAAGGTGAATGCTCTAGAAAGTTCGAAGGATTTATAAGCTCCGTCTAGAAGCTCTACCGTCGCGTGTTTTACCTGATTTAAATATACATGAACTAAATATGTAAATGACTTAAGGATATAAATGTATAACTACATAAGCATGTGAAATATTAAAGCTGATGATGTTTTATTACTTAAAAACAGGTCCAGGCATCTGTAAAAGCTAGATAAGTGGATACTGGATAGGTTATTTTTATAAGTCGTACCGAGAAAATAGTTTTATAATCGCAAATACCTTCCATGAATAGGTTATTTGAATAAACTTCAACTGCATAATATATTATGTGAATAAAATAGTTTGTTAGATATCTAAAATATATGTCCTAAGCCTAAGCTTACATAATATATTTTTATAATTTGTGGTTATTAGGAGACCAGCAGTTTGCAATTTTCAAGGCTATTAATCAGATGAGATTTTGATGACATGTCGTGACTTTCACTTTCAGTAATAAAACGACCCTCATCAATCTTAGTCTGTACACTACATTCTTACTACATTATTCTTCGTATATTTCACAAAATAATGCATAAATTACATTATCATTTACGTGAAGTATGCTTTCGAAATATGACAATAAAACATGATGAAAATCTATTTCTAGAATAAGAATTTCCACTTAATCCGCGACTAGTTTAATTTAGTTTAATAACTCGTTTAGTTTAATAACTCGTCTATAGTACGTAGAAAAACCAGATCTTTTTTGTCCAAATTGATTACAATAGCTTACCAAACAACATTTATTAATCTAGTTTATCTGCCTTTGCTAAATATCCTCGAAGGACCAAAACTAAAGCCACCTGTGAGCTGTTAGTACATTAGTCTATTGTTCACGGTGGATTCTAACTTCCGTTCATCATGCATCGTATACATCGTGTGGAATGTTAAAGTGTTAAACAAAGCTTCATAACGCATTATGTGATGGTATTTGTGATCGGATGACAATTCGTTACGACCAGAATTGAATATTTTATGAGTTAATTTTTTATAGAGGGCGTTTAAGTTGCTGATATTTTTAAAAGTAATGTCATCATATATTTATTATACAAACACGATTTCAAAGAGTTCAAAGAACCTTATGAAAGACCTTCAAAGAAATCAGGTGTTTTTCTAAATATGTACATATGGAATTTTAATTCAACAAGTAGTTAACTGACTATTCACATCGAAAAGTTTTTATTAAGTAAGAATTGAAATATTCGGTGGCGTGAAATTATTGCATCATTGCTAAATCTATTGAAAAAAAGGTGAAAGGAACTTCTCATAATACCGGTAGAATACCGTATCGAGGTAGGTCAGCATCGCAATCAATTCGTATCGATTTTAATATTTCAGTCCCTTTTCAGCAACCGACTCAAATATAGTCAAAACTCAAACACTTTTCTTACCGACAGAGAAAACATCTTTTGATGAAAGCAACAACTCATTAGAAATAAAAAAAATGTTAGTATTCCCATTTTATTTTATAGGACCTATTAACCTATGTTCCTTCTCTGTATGTACATGTATCTGGAACTTTTTAGTTTTTAGCTATTTCTAAACCTTTGTCTTACTAGATATTTAGTTTATTAGTTAATTTTCAAATAGCAACAAACCCACCTCAATATTATCCTATCGGCAATTGCCATTACAAAGTTGAATTTGTTGAAAGTTGAACTAGAGGCATACTACCTACTTGACGAGAAGCAAAGTGTCACATCAGTGATAGGCCATCCTATAATCTAGCGTGTGGCTATGTAAAATTAAACTAAACTACAATAAACGATTAGATAAACTATCTGAAAGCATTGTCGCGCTTTTCACGACTGCAAGCAGAGCGCGACGCTGGTATCGCCGTGCCAAATGTCTGCCGCAAGCATTGTCACGGCTGGCTTTTTGTTCACTAATTTATATGGCATCTAGCACTTTGCGACACGATTTCTAATTGGAGAAATAATTTAAGTTATCTTCGGGGAATAGAATTGCACTTTCTAGTTGTTAACAGATTGTCAGAGAAACATATATGTTGGATCCAATCCAATTTGCTAATAAATAATTAATTTAAGAATGAATGAAACGTCAGCGTCCCGTATAATGAATCGCAAGTAAGTATATGGTACGAAATATTTTTAGTAAATTATCCTTTTGTCCTGTTGGAATTAATACGTGTTCTAATACACAACTCAATTATTGTTTATGCACTTAGTATTGCATGCTGAATCGAACTGATTATAAGCTCTAGAAAATATATGTGTATATTCTAATGAAAATACACGATAAGACTCTTTGAACTTGTATATTTTTTCAGTGGTTTAATTAATACTTTATACCGATATGGACTTAAATCTGCATCATAAGTACTCCAGAAGGGAATAATCCAAGAGAATCATGAAAAAAATAGTGTCTACGCACTATTTTTCCTAATGATGTTTAAGTGTACTTACGTTTTATTTCATAAATGTAGGTTATCAGCACAATGTTAAGATAAGGTTATAATCGTTAGGGAATGCGCGTTACGCTATCACGTAGATCAGCAGGTATATATAGGTACACAATTAGGAAGTACCTATTTATTCATAATCAAATAGAGTCCCTAAATTATGGCCAGAAGTTATAATTCACAGTTGTGACGTCAGAAATTAAGATGACTAAAGTCACAGCTTTTCAAAATTACCTTTCTTCGAAGCGGAACTTTCTTTGCGATATTCATTTAGGTTTCTATAGTCAAAGTTTTATATTACTTTAATCTCTCTCTAATTTTCTACCTTAATTGCTTCATCAAACACAAATTCACAATGAGACTGTATATAAATAACAATATAAACAGAATAATACAAAGTATCAGTTATGCAAGACATTCGCTCCTCCGCTGGGGACTTGTGCAATCGTTTCCACTGCACTTTGCAGTTGTTAACACAATATAGACATATCTGTATAACGGATATATCTGTGCAGCTACACCACAATGCTATCGAATAACAATATGACCTTAGACAGTCACCACTCACGTTTATACAACCAATCTGTGTCTAGAAGAATGGGTTAAATTTAATGTTAAATATATAGATGTGAAGAAGATACATGTATTATTTTATGGTATGGTATGGCTGAGCCGGGTTTTAATTTTTTATGGGAGAAGATCTGCTGAAATGTGAAGGCTTCATTTTATAGAGAAAGCAAGTTGAAAAGTTGAATATGCTGCCAAAATACTGTTTCCAGAAATTTGGATGCGTTACTACTTTAACGACGTTTCCTCCTTTATTAGCGCCTGAATATGCGTGATATTTTCTGAATGTATCTAAGCATGTGAATATAGGAAACAGGAACAACAACACTAACAGTAGGTATAAGGTAAGTATGTTTTTATAAGACATAGGTAGCTTGATCGAAAAAAAAGCATGATTAATATAGATTATAGAGCTTACATCACATCTATAATTTACTTTCTCAATAACAGTTCCTTAACATATAAGTAATAATGACGTCATCGCAAGATGTCCTTGTTCTAAAGTCATGGACCTTTAATGACATTAATTTTTTAGTCAGGTAATTCGCAAGCCGTGTTCCGCTCACTCGATTGGTTTTCAGTTCTTGTAAGCATAACATTATAATTGTAATGGATTCCTTTTGCATAGAATGAAGAATAGTTATATGTTAAAGCTAAGTCACACAAAACTCAATAGGTAATTCAATAAACTCCATACTTAATGTAGAGTACAAATGACAACTTCTCACAAGAAAAATTTAACTCAAAACAATAGCACCTAAACGCTCATAGATGAGATCATCAAGATAGACTTTGAATGTACCTACCTACACTCTTCAGGCTACATATCTTTTAAAGATGTAGGTTGTTTATTTGACCGTGCTAATCTCAGGAACTACTGTTTCGAATTGAAAAATTATTGTGTTATCAGAATCTTTAGTAACATATACCAGAGAATCTCTTGTACATTTTAATTCAAAACTAAACTAAAGTATACTAAAATTCACCGCAAATTCCCACGCTCCAGAACACAGGCGTATACCATGAAGCGATGCTAATAGAGATCGTATCTACACGCTTTGCCATCGAACGCTCTTTGACGAGACAGTAAGTATTTTTACAGCACTGTTCCATTATATTTTTTTTATTCTTGTGCGTACCTTAAGTTATAGACTTCCTTACCTTTCAAACTTTGTAAACTTATCAAGGAATACATCAATTAATGAATTTATCTTTTTCAAGCGTGTTTTTTTTAAATAGGTAGTAATTAATTTAAAATAAATTTGGAAAATCCAAAAGTGCACGCCTCATAATCTCATCCTTTACAATAAAATTGATTATTTATAAAGGTGTATATAATATAAGTATGTAGATACACTTGTTCTCATGTGCCAATGCTCGCAATCCAAAGCATCTCACAGTTGACTTGGTTCACCCCTATTGTATTTTATGTATTTTTTTTTATGTATATGGTGTAAATAAAGAATATATATAGATATACTAAAATTATGGAGAACAGTCGATATTTTTTTTTTTTTTGTTTATTTAATAACAATTAAACCACATCGAATCAGACCCTGAAAAATGAAAGGGTTCTATTCCTGAGCATACTCAAGCGTAAGAGAAAAAAAAATACTCGATTAGTAAAGTATTTCGGTCGCTATCGTGTTAACAAGAAAATCCTCCGCACATACAGACACACGGACGTCCAAGACAGAACTTTTTTAAACTGTTTTTTAACTAGTTTAAATAACAAAAATGACATCAAAAATATCATGAATGTTAAAAATAGTGTTTTTTCTTAATATGTGTGTGTATGTATTATCTTACAAGTGCAATGTATGATACATAAAGACATTTTAAGTTTGAAAAATCAGATGTTTTGCGCGAAGTGACAGTAGTACCCACCTCAACGCTTCGCTTATGAGGCGTGCAATTGGTTTTAGCGTTAATTAATATTTTCAAGATTCTATAGTCTATGAAGTATATGACATATGATTATGCTTTAATTGCTAGAGATCACCATAATAGGTAAATAGTGTACGTGAAAAAATATACAGTGATCTGTGTAGTAATGTTTACTTTTAGATAGATAGACTTCATTCACACTAGTCATAGACTTCACTAAAACCTAGATGCAATCAAGACAAGCTAGACAATTTTATCAGTCTGTTCTTGCAATTGAATTACACTTTACCACGAAATTACTCTACACTTAGTCACTATCAAAACAGTAAACAGAAGCTAAAGGAAGTATCATATTTTATGAATCAGTTCTCAGTGTAAATTATTATTATTAAAACATGTGACATGATAAGACACTAGCATACGTGTGACTAATGAGTAAAATATTTTGCAAATATTCGTTCTATACGGATATCCGATAGTGATAAGGAAGTCAGAAATACCAAGTATCAAACTAATTTAATTAACACTTTTTGTATGTTTTACGATAGGTAACTACAAAAAAACTGAATGAAATCACAATTTAAAATTCGCAATTATGTTTATAAGATATTTTTACATCGGAATAAATTAAGAAACCTGCTTGGGAATAAATTTACCCACCAGTTATTTTATGTTAGGTGGGTACCTAATTTTTTGTGTGCTCTTTGTTTGTTATTTCAGCAATTTGTTTAAGGTATAGCTACTTATAAACATTTCATAACATTTAACAATGGCTTTAAGTAACTTCTGAGTATTCTGATATTCTCCGGTGGGCAATATACGTAAAGTGTGGCTACTAAGTAATTAGTGAAATAATATAACGAAGCCTCTTATGTAAACTAAACCAATTTATTTCTTGGTTTTTGGTAATTATTACCGCTTGTAGTAATCTTATTACTTTGAATGTTTACGGATGCTCGTTGAATTTGTTTAAACCAATTATTATATTAAATTGGTTAGGGTACGTAATTGAATTGAGGTACACAAGAATGACCATAATAGATTAGAGATAAACTACGATAACATGGCGCGCCCCTCCAAATTACTGTTTCAATGTGTGTAGTGAAATACAAATATTTAAATATTATATTATTATTATTTATAATAATATAATAATTAAATTATTAATTTTTATTATTATATTATATTATTATATTATTTATTATGAATTTCACAAATACTTTCAAACGTTTTGAATTTTGGAGGGGCGCGCCATGTTATCGTAGTTTATCTCTACCTACTTGACAGTTGACCTGATTGAAGTTCTACGATACTTTTTTTTACTATTCTATTATTATGTTGTATGATGTATGTAGAGCTAACATGGTAAACGGCCGGAGTCAGGAGCAACTAAATGAAGAACCTGCGGACTAGAGCGTTGTCCAATCCATTGATTGTATCACATTGTATCTACAATTTCCTTACCTAAATATTATGTAGGTAGTAAGTAGATACTTGTTCTAAATGGAAGTACATAATATGTAGTATGTATGTTACTACTTACGTTATTTTCATCATAACCAATAAGATCTCTACGTACACCCAGATGTTAATTATCGATAGAATAAGATCACAATTTTTTTTAGTTTTTACTTATTTATCTTTTTTAAGTGCAAATTTTATGAACAGCATCCAGGCTACAATAGGTGACAATAATTGACATTCAGTTTCTCTAAAACCTGGTAACTCTAACCTAAGGCGCGGGTCAAACACAAGCGGCGCGGGCGCGGGCGTGCCATAAGCGCACCTCTTCAATCTGTTTTGCACCACGTCCTTCTTCTACATTTTGTATGAAAGAACTTTGGAAAGGCATCGAGACGGCACGCCACGGTTGTACCACGGTTGCGCCGCTTTTCTATGAAAGAACTTTGGAAATAGCCAATAGCGCACCCGATGCGCGCCGGCAGTGCGCCCGATGCACGCCGGCAGTGCGCCCGATGCGCGCCGCGCCGCTTGTGTCTGTCCCGCGCCTTAAACAACTTTCCCTCCAAATACAAAAATACATTCTAGCTACGCAGATAATATCTTCACGCGTGTGGGCACAGACTATGCTATCGGTAGGTAATCACGGGCAGACGGGATGCGATCCCTGACTTCCGTTGTGCAAATTGTTTTGCTCATTTGATACTATTTTAACGGGTCATAAACTACTTCCTTGTAATGTAATGTAAGTTATACATAAGTAGTTAGGTATATTTCTTAGAAGAGACAAGAAGATGGGAAAAATTTACTGCTCATAATAGTTTTCTGCTTAAAACTTATTAAATATCGAATAAGGTTTTTGACTTTTGTCCTTTTAGTCATGCCATTATTCCAATCAACTCGTTATTTAAAAATTAGCCATGGTATACACTATTTTATTTCACTATACCGTATTATTTTTTCACAAAAACTACGGCAGTGATAGCGATACGAGCAAAAACTCCATAAACAATCATAATATTTAATTTTTAGCAGCAATAGTGAAACACATATTATTTGTAAAACATTTGTCTTTGTACTATGTCCGATTCTAGATTCCTTACTATGTAGAGTCTTAGATACTAATTTCTATACATATTAGTTCTATGTCCAAAGTTTAATCTATCTAAATTATCATTGGCAGATCTTTAACATGAGTCAAGTGACCTGCGAAGCTAATAAAAGTGCCATCACCGTATTATACTACTTACAGCATATGAATTCATTTGTCATTGAATAAAACCCATAATATGGATGGTCTTTCCTTGTAAGTACCTACCATAAAACATATGGTACGGAGCACATACGGCTTACCTTGTTGCATTTTACGCTAGCTCACGATATAATTACATGTTTATAATGTAACGATATAGCGGTATAATGGAGAAAATGCTAAACATATCTCAAGCAGTTTCCTCTGATAAGAAACTTGATTTCACTTTTACAATGATTCACATATCGTGAGTCACCGATGGAGCGTGACCGTTCTCGTCTGCAGTTAACCTATATGTGACGTTTTGTGTAACTCGTTATTGCAACTGTTCAAATGAAAACGTAAAGCATATTTATTAAATTACCATTTAGCCTAGGGTAACAAAGATTTATTAAAAATTGAACGATCTCCTGTTGCTAAATGAAAAATCATTTGCTGCGTTTTACGGACCTCACGAATTGTGAACGGTCTTCTTGGGGACATCTTTAAAAAACGGAATGCGTTGAAAGTACGCACTGTATTACATTATGTAAGCTGTACATTAGTTTATATAACGTAGATAATTCATCTTTACTTAGCGTATTTATTACTACTGTTATATACCTACTCAGCATCTTTACATTATAGTTAACTTACAAATGATATAGGTAAGGATATAGGTAAGTCATAAGTTGACAATAATGTATTCAATCAAAATAGGTACTTCCTAGCTAAGATGACTTGACGATTGATTTATCAATGTACTTATAAGTACAATTGTTTACTGTATCTAGTAATTGTTAATTAGATGATTCACTGGCGCCAGTTGCAAGGTTACCTATAAGTACGAGGTTACTCAACCGCGGGGTAACTGTTAAGGACGCTGTCACCGATCTGCGTTACTCAAATTTAGGTATAAATTTGAGTAACGCAGATCGGTGACAGCGTCCTTAACACCTTGGCCACGGACACCGGCGGCGCGACCGACGGCGCGACGGGCGGCGCGGCAATTCGCGCGGCGCGGTAAGCACGCCACGGGCAGTTGCGTTCGCCGCCGCGACCAGTGTAGACGAGGAGACGAGATGGCTTTATCAAAGTTAGCTCGACGTTGTTTGGAGAGTAGCAGCTTTTTTGCTCAAGATTTAATGTTTGGAAGATATAGTGGAGTACACGAATTAAATAGAAATCGTGTTACAGACGGAGAATTCCACCAAAAATATGAAAAATATAGGCATGATGAAAAATTATGTTGCGGGTGGCTAGACTTCCAAATAGCTGGTCTAGCTAGAATTTCTGCAATAAAAGCTTCCGTCTCCATTTTCGCGAAAAAAAAACAAACTATTTTAAATTAAGTTCGCTCCGGCAGTAGTCGCCGCGTCTGCCGCTCGACTCCGTGGCCTGCGCCGTAATAACTCATACATTTGTTTCGATCGCTAGTCGTGCCGCGCGATTCGCTCGGGGAAATTCGCCGGTCGTCTCGCTGGTCGCCGCTGCGCGTGGCATGCCCAGTACATTTCCATACATTTGATTCATTCGCAAGTCGCGCCGCCGGTCGCGCCGCGCGAATTTTCGCTATAGCGAATTGTCCGTGGCCAGCACGTAACGTCGTAACTTTGTTCGCGGCAACATCACGCTCACGTAAACATAGCGCATTCCATTTTATAGGTCATCTTAATACTTGATATTATTTTTAATTTTTAAATTTTATTGAAATTGATTCCAGAACATTATTACGAACTTTAAAAATTCATTTTCTTACTTTTATTAGTAGGTACAATTCTGATAAGTATGTTAGTTAGTAACTAACTTAAAAAAAGACGTGTGGCACTCAGGGGACTGCCGCGGTAAAGCTATTGCATAGTATGCCTTCAAGCCACACCTCCGTGCCCGTCAGAGTGGGGAGCGTGAGGTTTTTTCGTTACGGAATTTCTCGATACGGACCCGCGCTCAAGGCCCGCGATAGAAGCTATGCAATAGCTTAAAAAGTGTGAGTGTTTTACAAAACCTCTAGGAATATGCAATATCTAAGCTTTGAAATGTTTAAAATACTTTTTTAAGAATTATCATACATATTATGTTACCGGCAATGTATTAAATCCGGCATTATTCTTAGAAAAATATGTATGTTATTCCGTGATACGGTCGAAATTAAATAAATTAGATTCAT
>CAJQZM010019562.1:0-14256 GCA_907164665.1 Colias nastes | reverse complement strand
AATAAATATTTAGATTCAAGTTTAAAAATATATAATAACTAAAAAAAACATGTGGTTTTTCGTCATTTTCATAAACTTATTACACTTGGAACTGGGACCCCCTGTAATATATATATGACATAAAGAAAATCCAAGTTTTCCACGAAAGATTTTTTTTTCCATTTTTTTGAATATCTATAATTGCATTAGAACAGATACAGCTAATTTTTATTAAAAAAGAAAGAAAAAAAATCCTGGGTCTCAGGAGGTTAAAAGACATCACTCGCTACGCATCCTCGCACATCTCTGGTGGAAACGCAGACTAAGGTTAGTGATATTATGTAGCTGAGGCTGTGTACTTACAGTATTTAATACAATGGAATATATATGTAAATCTGTATGAGACACATTTGTATGTCAAGGGGTATTAAACTTGTAGAAATCACTCAATAAAAACACGTGTAGGTGGTTTTATACGAATATATTTATACGAATACAGCAACGCCAAATTGTATAGCTGTTTTCCAATAAGTAAAATCATATGTTTGATTTGAAAATACGGAACATTTATTATCTTTTCCTTCTAAGGATATTATGGAGGAATAACGTACGTTACGAAAAAGGGTAACCGTACTTTAAAAGTCTTCATGCCAAGCTTTCATGACAATATACCTATTCTTCCATTATTGTATTATAAACCTTATACTTTACATAATATACGTAAGCATACTTATATTGAAGATATATTAGTCGTTGAAGAAAAACATAGGCTTCCTTTTACTTAAATAAAGGGTGGAAATTTATGGCGAACGGCTGTCGTACGCTAAAACTTTCAGAGACTTTGAAATTGCATATTGTTGGATACCTTAATCCGAACGGAAATACATCCACTGTCAATAAGACATCCTAAGGCGGCCACTGAAAATCAGTGATGACACACTGAGTGGTTGGCCTAATTATGGCATACGTATATTTTTTAAGTTCCTTTTTTTTCATCTAAATTGTATCTTTTTTTTTCATAATATGTCCATAATAAACTTATTTTCATTTCATTTCATTTCATTTCATTTCATTTCATTTCATTTCATTTCATTTCATTTCATTTCATTTCATTTCATTTCATTTCATTTCATTTGATACGGAATCTAGAAATGTTTTCTACTTTGTTACAAACATGCTAAGGTAAATCAATTTAACCCTGAAACTTCCTGAGACTTGAAGTTTATATACCTACTCAAAAGAAAATAACACCCACTTACTGTTTTTCCATATTAGTTGGAATGCAGAAAACATGTTTTTCCATCGATTCGACTGTATTTTTTTTTGGCTTTGTTATCTCAGGACCTCTAATTAGATGAACCTATTCTAATGATTATTTTTTATTAGAAAGTTCGTGCCTCCCATGTTGATATGATACCATTTAAATTTCATCTATTTCTCACAATTTGTAGGCGATTTAATTTTTGTTAACAATAAATTTTATTAATTCCAATAATTATATTTCATTCTAATAATAATTAAACCCACCAGTGTCTGGAATTATTTACTACAGCTAAACTAAGCCGTAAAAATTATACCATCCTATAACATTAAAAAGTCTCCTAATCCCATATCCCATACCTTAATGTACCTAACATCAAGATGGGAGCATCACGTCAAACGCATTACGTAGTTAATGTTAATTTGCTCGGCTAGTATAGGTACGACTTAGTTGACTTAACGGTGAAGTATGCAATCCCATCTCTGGAACAATTTTCTCTTAACAATTTAGGTCTATCATTTTTAAAATGCAATTACGTAATTGTACTCGTAATCGTTAATATGATCCATTTATAATTTAACAATTTACCTACCTACTAGTTAATCTGTAAAAGTAAAATATCGAAAGATAAAAAACGTTAAATTGAAAGAAATAAAAGAAGAGATCTTTCTTTCTTTCTAATAAATTACTAACCTATACTTTATTTGAGTATCACTAAAAATCTTAAAACAACTAAAAAGCTATCAAAACAATCTAAAGCCAAAGATTCCCTAACAAAACAAAGCGCTAACTGAAACTCAACGAGCACTCAATACAGAAAAGTAAATAAAACGAATGAATGGAAACAAAAACGTATCCGATTGATATTTCATTTATACCATTCATATAGAATCACTAAAAACCAACTGGAGTTAAAAGAATCTAGCTTTCGTATTGCAAATCCTGTTTAGAATAACATACTAAAAACCTAAATTATTAATCACATTATAGCAACCAACAAACTACCATTGGACTAACACAACTTAAATCTGAGATGATTGTTAATCATCTCAATAGATGGCGCGCGGTGTGTCCCTTAAACACATAAAACTGAAAGAATAGAATAAATTCGATCGCTCTGGCGGGTCACGAGTGGCTCAATTGGTCAGGCATCCACCCCGGTTTGGCGCGAAAGGATGCGGGTTCGAGTCCCGCCTCGTGATCGAATTTTTTCTATTCTTTATAAATTTATACAACTTAAATCGTTACGATTTTCAGCAAGTTGTGGTTGACCTAGAGAAGGTAATCCGATCAATACTGAAGTGGTAAATCTTAAGAACGAGACATATAGCTAATGGTCTAAGATCCGAACATAAGGCGAAATTCAACGGCGTGATAATAGAATGAGACCAATTTTATAATTAATTTAGTCTATTAAAAAATGTATTAAAAATGGGTTGACTGGGAAAATCCTGGACAGGACATTTTTAATGAATTAAAAAAAAAACATTTTTTTTTATTAATTGCAGTATCAAGATAATAAAAAAAAAATATAATAGACTTAAAGTATGAAACCTACAGAATGTGCAGTCATAGTCTTTTTCTAATATTTACCGGGACAAACGGCTAGGTTGGCAGGTATAAACAGGTATGTCGGTACCAGTTACTTTCACTTGATAGGATGATGAAAAAAAAATTATGTCAGCACTGTTTTATTACAAAATTGTTTTATTATCTCGAAACTGCAATTAATAAAAAAAAAATAAATAAAAAAAAATTAATTCATTAAAAATGTCCTGTCCAGGATTTTCCCAGTCAACCCATTTTTAATACATTTTTTAATAGACTAAATTAATTATAAAATTGGTCTCATTCTATTATCACGCCGTTGAATTTCGCCTTATGTTCGGATCTTAGACCATAAAGACTGAGTTAATGGTTATATGGGCATTTATAAGTATCGCTGCCATTGTTGGAGCAGAATTCAAATGTGTTCGAACCATTTCATTGAGCAATTTTCGTGAACGTAGCTTACCTTTAGCTTACCTTCTGCTATACCCAGGGACATTTTATTACTTTTTTAGTAGCACTACTTGAACTCGAGGTTCAAGGTTCTTACCGAAAGGCTAAGAACTCTACCAAGCAGGCGGCAGTTTACTACACTCGTTATAGATTTGAAATTATAAAATATAGTCCCTCAAACAAACATCTTCTTTACGAAAGCGCGGGCATCAGCTAATGACAATACCCAATGGCCAATAACCCTATATCCAGTTCTGACAATATGAATCCACACTGTAAATGCAAGCCAGAGCACACAAGTGCAAGCAATTTAAATAATATAGAGAAGCCATTCACAAACCGCCGGAATTTCTGCCAAATCCATTCAAAGATTAAACACACAAATAGATTTTTTCACACGTGGAGCGCCAAACGTGATTTCATTGAAATCGACATTCGCATTCTCGAATATTCGAAATTTCCCAAAAGGTATGAATTTATCCATTGGTAAAACAATTAGTGAAAATGTTACATATTCGTGATCCAAATTCGGAAATGTGCAGAACGTTTAATTATCCTTTATTAATAAAACGAAAAATATTCAATGTGGCAGTGATTTCAGTTATGACAAAGAGATTAAGTTCGAACATAATAATAAATACACAGGTAAAAATTTACATTTCATTTAATTAACGAAATGAAGAAATAATTGTTTTTATATAAAATAAAATTCGGATTAAAGGGTTAGCTGAAGATAAATGTGAGTTTTTTAAATTGTCTTGAAAAGTAATAGAAAGTTTGTTATATATTATGTCTAGATAGATATTTTCTAAGAATTGCGTTTTTCCAACATTTTTTGAAGTGAAAATTCTTTAGGCGCGTTGAGAGTAAAATTTCAAGGTCGCGTCTTGACAATACCGTCACGTCATGGAATTAGGCGACGATTTTGGTATCTTTCAATCTTGGCCAAGAAGTTTCACTTCTGACACGTGTGCTCGGTACACACCAGGAATTCGCACGAGCACACACAAATAATGATTTCACATTTCTTACGCTTTTATTTCTACTTTTCTGTAAGTATTTGTTTTTATTTTCTATTCTTGGAAGAATTTTTTGCACACAAGAAAAAATTAAAGTTAAATACATCGCATATCTCATACATTAACTCCATCAAAATTCGCTTGTAACGAAGTGCTCCTAGCTCTTAAAAGAAAATGAAATTTACAATTCTGTTTCTTCACAATTGTAAATTTACTTTCAGAATAAAATATGTACATGTTTGTTGTTATAACGGCAATTGTGCAACTTTTATATTTACGTTGTATCTCGCTAAAAAGCTATGATTTAAATTGGCCTTACCACAGATCACAGAAGATCTCTATGGGCCTTACTAACAAGTTGGTATTTGTATAGTGTATAGTTTGTATACGCTGTGTTTTATGTAAATAATTATATCATCTGTGGTTTAAATATCGAACTGTAAGCCGTAATCTGGATTAAAGATATAGTTTTGAATGCATTGTAACTTTTGATCGCTTTCTCGTTGTTACACGTTTAAATAACGAAGCGATGTACACCAAACTATCTAATCTATTGATTTTGGAATAATATCTGTTTCTGAAACCGCCCATTAGAGAATATTTTATAACATTTCTATATACATACCATATTGAAAGCGGAATTATCGTAAACATTGGAGTGCTGCAGCTGCTGCTGTTGGAGTGAAGACTTTTAAATATGCCGTTGTTTACTTCACGTCAGAGAAGATATAATTCTGATTAGCTTATCTGTCAGTTAAAATGAAAATTTATAGAGTAATGTACGAAATATAACGATTGGCAAACGATTGGACTACATGTTATTTGCCTACGAATATCACACGAACCAATGAAAACCACGAAACAAACACCTTAAAATAACTACCATTAAATTACTCAATAATATAACAAGTCACAATACAAATGAAATAAATATATGCGAACGTTATGGCCTATTTTCTACGATACGATGTGATTTATACCGTGTTTAATATCGGGCTTCATATTGCAGACATTGTTATCAGAAAATAGGCGCTCCAATTTAAAATATAAATTCTAATAGATAAAAATTGCATTCAATGCATTTACTTGAAGCTACTGTAAACAAACAGCTAATATATTTTAGTGTATGTTATATATCAAAACTGCTAAGTAGCGTATGCAACGAAAGTCGAACGTCCAAATAGATATGGTCTATCTAAGACCCAATTCAACAATATTATATAGAAATTTTTATAAGCTGTATAATATAATTATTTATGTGTAATATTCCATTAGTTTTTAACACATTAAATTAAATATATGTATTACTCCAAATACATTAAATACGTTTTTAACACATTAAATTAAATATATGTATTACTCCAAATACCTCTAAAACTGCAGTTTCATTTTTCAAATATCATTTTATTTTTTAGTTAAAGAAAGTTTCTTAATATGTAATTGAAATCGTATGTAAAATAGAAAATCGTTTTATTTCAGCGTGTACAATCTTAATCCGTGTAAACTTAGTAAACACTAGTTTATTTTAAACTCTAGATTAATGCATTGGTTACATATCGCTTTTCTGGCTTAACCGTTGTTTGGCATCGAGCCAATTCAAATACCGATGATATTCAAGGCATTTAGCTACAAAATATTAATCATTTTACTTAGGAACATTGCATTAAATACATAACAATTAAATACGTAACATAAAATAGTTTAAAGCTAAATCGAGTCAAAAAATGTGTAGAATAAACTGCGAGAAGTATTTTCTAGTCAAGTTTTTTTTTTATTTTAACATACCAAATAACTATCTATCAATTATTAGAAAACACATATCTAAAAAAATAATGTAAAGAGACAATTAAGGAGACACTTTTTGTTAAATTGAAATTCCTTAATAAGGTTACAAACGTAGTTTTAACACGATTTAACAGCATTAGGTACAATTATATTATAATTATTTATTTACATTATTATTGCGCAGCAAAACAGCAAAAGCTGGAAATAAATAAAGTCCACATGAATAAGTAATACTTCACTTGGAATCCTCACAAGTTTTCCAATCAAATTATAAAGATCCTTATCGTATTTGAATTATTCATCATTTAAGACCTCTGTCTGGAACTTATTATCAGTTTGTGTCACTCCCTGTGACAGTGCCGATTATTTTCAAATAGTCTTTTATCTATTTTTTTGGAATTTCCAACAGAATTTACGAATATGACAGAATCTTGCTGCAATCTATTGAACCTGCCAAAAAGAGCAAATTTTTCATTATGTTTTACGAGTAACAATTTTTCGTATATACGCCAGAAAGAAGCCAAATTATTAAATGCTATTTAGTGGATGATTAACTGATGATCAATGGTATGGCTGGGATACAAAGATCTTCACTAAACTAACGTATTAGCTCATTTGGAAACCATCCCCTCTATCACGTGAAATTTTCACATTTTACAATTTTTCGTATTATTATTTATCCTGGCTGTTCATAGTTCATACAAAAAAATATTAAAAAGTTGATTTTACCACCGCTGCTATCTGTAAAAAAAAAACATCGTGAATCGGTATGTCGGGGAAGCACTTGGCCAGAAGTAGAGAGTTGTTAACCAAAATATTCAGATACCTTCGCAGTTTTTTAATTGAGACTAAAACAAAAATGCGTTGCGTGAAAATTAACCCATAAAAAGTAAAGAAATAAAAAGAATTACAACTCATTTTTGCATTTTGCAGCAACGGCAGTAAATTATATTTCCTTTTGATGCAAAATACGACGACCATTCTCAATGTTATTCAAGATGTCGACTCTTTCTTTTGCCTTTATATTATTTGTTGATAGAACATATATTTTAAAAATAAATATCTTTATACAATCCTTCCTACTAATATTATAAATGCGAAAGTTTGTGAGGATGTGTATGTGTTTGTTACTCTTTCACGCAAATACTACTGAACCGATTACAATGAAATTTAGCACCTATGTTTAGCACACATATAGAGGGTAACTTGGATTAACACATAGGATAGGTTTTATCCCGGAAATCCCACGGGAACGGGAACTATGCGGGTTTTCCCTTGAAAACGCGGGTGAAGCCGCGGGCGGAAATCTAGTTTAAATATCTAGTAATCTAGTTTAATCTAGTAAATTATATAAAGAAAAAATAATTTTCTTTTTACTTGTAGAAATACCTAATATAAAATGTAGAGATTAATTCCTCAAACCAGCTTTAATTTTTCACCTTAAACCCACACAACCTACACTTCGGCCATAAAAGAGAAAGAACTATAAAGTGTTATCACCATTATTAAACTAAAACTTTATTTTATTGTCTGGAAGAATTTTAAACATTATTTTTAATATCGTAATCTACATAATCAGCTAATAACGAGATTCACGATATCATGAGTTTTCCTTTTTAGTAGATAATTCAAATAATATATATTGTACTAGCTTTCCGCCCGCGGCTTCGCCCGCGTTTTCAACGAAAAACCCGCATAGTTCCCGTTCCCGTGAGATTTCCGGGATAAAACCTATCCTATGTGTTAATCCAAGTTACCCTCTATATGTGTGCTTAATTTCATTGTAATCGGTTCAGTAGTATTTGCGTGATAGAGTAACAAACACACGCATACACATCCTCACAAACTTTCGCATTTATAATATTAGTGATGATGATAGTGATGATATGTGTTCTTATGCCACAGATAATATAATACTAAACTATAATATTCTTTGTTAGGTACCACAAAAAATAGGTTCTGTAATAAATACAATACTCCCATATTAAGATTACCTTTGTATACTTTTAAAAAGCCCATTGTTAAAGATCTAAAAGAGGATAAGTATACAGCTTTCTTTAAAATTGCTTCCCTTTACGAATACCCTATATTTCTACCTCAACCAATAATTGCTTTGGCTTTCAATACACATTGTAAGAAAAATATACGTTTTTATACGAGTTTTGGCTTACTTCGATAACGTTAGATTAATATTTTGGGTACAAAGTATGTATTAAAATTTTATTGCGGAGGCTATTAAAATATACTTTAGAGGATTATATCAGTAGAGAATATAATATTTAATCAGGAAGTTCCTAAAATTTCCTAAATAAGTTCCTAAAATAACAATATTTAAAGCTAAAATAACATATTTTAGGTATCTACTACAAAGTATACGTAAAAATGGCTTTAGATGATATTCAGTAGATAAAACAATCAGCAAGTTCTTAAGATTTCTCAACCCGAGATTATATTATAAACTCTATGTATTGAAATGTATTATTTTTTAAAGCTAAAAACATTTATACGTACATTGAAACAATAACTAAACTATCCTATTATCTATACCGTTAAAGGTTCACAATCTCTTTCACTATTTCAAAGTTTTGAATGAAAATTATTTCTCAATAAAAAGTACATAATAAAGTTTCCTCTCCAACATTAAGAAATGACAATTATTTCAAGTAAATTTTATTGTACTTGTCGGTTTAAGATGCTTTTAAATTCATTTATAGTTTCAGAGTACTAGAGTGGGAAGATAAAAATAGATTTTGTATCATATAAATTGGTCTAGACGGAATATAAGAATTCAATTATATTTTTCACGTCATGGTAGTCACGATATTATGAAATATCCTAGACGTCTCTATGTACGAAATTATCAGCTCCCATATGAAAGTATTTAATAATACGCTTGGTTATATTTGCAAGCATATTTAGAGGACTTCTAACAGACAATTAGTGGAGTTTTACACGTTTTAAGTACAATATCTCAAATGCTAAACAATCTTTGTTATAGGTGACTAGCTGTGCATCCTGGCTTCGCCTGTATACTGTTGAAGATTTGTCGTACCAACTAAGAAGCATTCATGGACTCACTTTGCTGAAGATCATCACATCATCAAATGCATTGTTAACGATTCTATAATTTCATAATTAATTCTTTATTCATTTTTAGAATAACTCGTACACATTAAGATTAAGACATTCTTTTTAATACATACCTACCTAATATGTTTACAATATTTCAAAATAAAATACTTCAAAACAGGTGTAAAGGACGATACATCGCTAACATAATTTAAATCAACAACAAATAAATAATTATAATTATTATAATACATTTGCTTATCCATTCTTTTGGTTTAATGCTCTAAGATTCTTTCACTTGACCACAAAATCACATGTCAATCAAAGTCAGATTAGTTAGTACCTACACCCGTAGTATTTTTTAACTGGTATGCCAGGGCAAGGGTATGCCTCTTCTTTTTAAAAGCCCTAAAAACACGTCTATTCGAACGAATCCGAAACAAGAAACGAGTGAAATAAAATAAACAGCAATATAAACATGCACATCAATCAGAATTCACGGAATCTCACAAAACAAACTAAAACCACGATAATCCACGTCACTCTCGTGGGGACAAATTGACAAACTTCCAGATTTAATATGGCGGAAATAGTGATAGAAAACTTCAATCAGAGTTGATATAAATGAGAGAGTAGTATTTGTGGCTGTCGAATCAAAAAGTTATATGGAAAGCGTTGCAAGAAAAAATACCAGAAATAAATCCATGAGATATGTTAAACGACCGTCATTATAACAGGATTAAAACGGGGTTTAAAATTATAAAAATACTTTTCAAAATGTCAAATTTTTTTTACGTTTCAATTAAACTGATTTTATGACAAGAGTTTAGATTTTTGGCTGAAAACAAATGCATCGACTAAAGATTTAATACACTTTTTCTTAAAAAATATCGATCTCATGACAGCATAATATTAGGTTCCTACGTGATACTCCCTGTGTTTTATATTGTAAAGATTTATAAACCATAAATACAGTTGAATAATAACCTTCTACGAGGCAATATTAAAACCCAACCTACCGTTAACAAAACGTATCCGAAAATAAAATCCCAAACAAACAGAATAAATACGAAAATTGCTAAACATTTAACAATGAACATTCGTTTCCGACAACCGATAAGATGTCAAACTAACTTTACATTGCACAAAATTTATATCAATGCTAAGATTGTAGAAGCGAGAAACTTCCATATATTTGTAGAACATTTATATGGTTAACCTGCAACGTAGCTTTTAAATTACATCGCGTATTGAAATTTACTCAATTACTGCTTAATTTTAATATATTTCTCACTAGCCTTTCGCATGTAGCTTCGCCCGTCTTGTAACAAAAAATTATATACAAAAAAAAACATTCAAGGACCACTCTATCTAAATATTAAACCGTAGCGTCGTTTTAAAGATCTAATCATAAATAGGGTCAGACAGACAGATAGACAGACAGCGGGAAGCGACTTTGTTATATACCTTACTACGTTTCCGCCTGCGGCTATGCTTTGTCTTAGACCTAATAAATTATACATTAAAGCCTTCCTGTTCCTTTATCTATTAAAAAACCGCATCAAAATCCATTGCGTAGTTTTAAAGATTTTAGCATACATAGGGACAGAGAAAGCGACTTTGTTTTATACTATGTATCTAGTGATAGTGGTATAACCTGATTTTTAAATAAAAGTACATTTCCTTCATTAAAGCATCAAGATGGTGAAATTATTTCTGAATTGAAAATCATAGGCTTGGAGAAATCAATTCTACAGTCGAAGCCAAGCCTGCGTTTGTCAACTGTAGATTGGAATTTAGTACGATTGGAACCAAAGATGAATTCCCAAGGGAACGTGGTTAAGGTTTTGATAACATGGCTGCTTGGAATTGTTAATTATTTGACTATTTTTAGTATTCGTATCTAAATTATATTTCTCTTCCCCTTTCTCTATTTATTATCAATAACAATATAAATATGTATGTGTATGTTTTCCCTACTATTATTATTTATTATTGCACTACCCATTTATTTTATATTTATTCCTCTACTCTACCAAAGGTAGTCTGGAAGAAATCGCTCTAAAGCGATAAGACCGCCATGTACTTAGTTTAAGCTATATTTAAGTATTTGTATTTCTTTTTTATTCTCTTTAAGTGAAATAAAGGATTGATAAATAAATAAATAAATAAAATTATTAGAGGTGTTTCGTTTCATATTCCTTTTTATGTGGAACAAGCTAACCGCTCGCGGCTTCGCCCGCTTTGTCTAAAACATAATTAATTATATACTAAAACCTTCCTCTTGAATCACTCTATCTATTAAACAAAACCGCTTCTAAATATTATGTTGCGTAATTTTAAAGATTTAAGCATACAAAGGGACATAGGGACACAGAATTAATTATACTATGTAGTGATATTTAGAGCCAAATATAAAGAGACAAATTTGTACAATAGAAACAGAACATTGTGAAGTTTTATTTCTTTTATCCTTTCCTATAAAGTCTAAATATAATTTTCATACTATTATGAAACATTATAGTGAGAATCTTTCGTATATAATTTGGAAACAATATGATTATACGGCTTCAGACTTCTGTCTTGTAATGCTTATTGCCTTGAACTTGAATAAATCGTTAATCAATATATTATTATATTTGTGTGATGACACCAATTCTTAATGTATTTTCTGCTTATAATGTAAAAAATATCTACGCAACAACTATTCTCAAAAGGTTTATTTTTTCAATGCTTACAACTTTCATTGATGCTCTTCTCCTATCCGTCGTACCTAATTAATTCCTGAGATTTGTGCGTTCAAACAAACGAACTCTCCAGCTTTAATATAGGTATAAATAGTAAAAAAATATATACTTTGAATATAATAAAGCGAATATACATAGTTCCAAATTGAAATGAAGTAAATTTAATCATATTTAATCATCATAATCTCAGTAATATATATGTTTAATAATATTAATTTAAAAAATTATAATAATAATTTATAATGTTTTGCTAACCGTACAGCAAGAAATAGAAGCCATTTAAGTTAGGTATCTTCTTTAATGGCGGGACTTATACAGCGAAGCGCCAGTTATTCTTTGAATAATATTCTGCATCGAATTACATGTTAAATAGTTAAATTCAATTCATTTACTTTTCATTTCGTATTTTTTCGGTATTACTTATTTATACTTGCTAATATATACCTAAAGCTGAAGAGTTTGTTTGTTTGGTTGGTTGAACGCGATAATGTCAGGAACTACTCGTCCGATTTCAAAATTTATTTCAGCGTTAGTCTTGGAAATAAAATAAAAACTCAATATAGCGAGGAAGGCTATATATCATCACGCTAAGACCAATAGAAGCGTAGAAATGCGGGTAAAACCGGGTGGCAAAGCTAGTTTTTATTTCGGGGTTGAGTAATATAGAAACCATTATGAGTCCGAAAACAAACTTTTAAGTTTGTCCTTCATTGTGAAGATAGACTCTTTAAGTCATATGTTAAATGATGTCAACCAAAAATATTCTGCTGCTCAAATACAAATAAACGAGCATATACAACAGGCAGATGACTTAATTAAGTTGAGTACTGAAAATATGGATCGCTTTGAGTCGCTGACCAATAAATATGTATGTCAGTGTTCAAAAAGTGACAATGAGCAAACGTCGCCCCATAAGCTTGACTGCACAGACATACATAGTGTAAAACCCGTGACAACAATTTCAACTAGCAAAACTAAACACCTTTCCGAGCAGGAAATTATTGTGTTGTCAGATAATATTGGTCAGGGTTTTGGCGCTATGCTCAACAATTTAGGGCTTAAAGTCACTAATATTTGCACTCCTAACAGTTCATTTAATTATATAATCAAATCACTTGATCATTTCAGCTTTAATAAGAATAATATTGTAATTATACTATATGGAGATAGTTTAAATGTAAAAAATAAGGATATTGATGTAGGATTTCAAAAAATTTTGGAAATTAGTAGTAAGACTCAATGTAAATTTATGTTGTGTACATTGCCATACCTACCTGGTTTGACACAAGAACAAAATAGATTAAATCATAATATGAATTTAAAATTGTATAATGTAACAAATCATCATCGTGATGCATTTATTTACTTTGACATTAATTTGTGTATTAAATCTTTTACTTTGACAAAGAATACAGTGTATCTGCCATCTAGATATAAGCGAGAACTTGCTATGTTAATAGCATATAATATTAACCAGTCTGGTACATGTTCGGTATCAGACCCTGGATCTACTATAATTTTATGTAGTAGTAATTATATACACCAACCTAGTGTTGACAGAAAATCTAGCCCTAAGCTAGATTTAAACTAGTATATAAGACAACAGCTAAGCAGACTTTTTCTATTGTACATCAAAACATTCAAGGCTTGGCTAGCAAATTATTAGAAATAGAATTGTTTTTAAATCATAATAGTATTAAGGTTTTTTTGTGTAACAGAACATTGGCTTAAACAATGTCAGTTGTTAATAAATATTGATAATTATAAATTAAAAAGTATATACTTCAGGACATATGCTAATCATGGAGGTTCTCTTATTCTTGTACATAATAGTGTAAAATGCAAAGAACGAACTGACATTGTTAGTCTTTCTGTAGAACGGACCATTGAACTGTCCTGTGTTGAACTGGAGCGTTACATTATTGTTTGCGTTTATAGACCCCCTTCCAGTGACTATAATATGTTTGAGACAGTCATGGAAGAAATATTAAAGCGTTTAAGTAGGAGTAAAAAAAAAGTTATAGTATGTGGTGATTTTAATATTGATATACTTTTACAAACACAAACGGCAACACGAATTGTTAATTTGTTTCAGTCATTTAATCTGTATAAACTTTTTAATGAACCCACACGAATTACACCTACTTCTGCAACCTGTATTGATAATATATACTGCAACTGCATCTGTTTAGAGAAAAATATTCTCAATAGACTCACTTCGGATCACTGTGGCCAGAAAGTGGTTTTTGAATGGGATTGCTTACCTGAATTTAAAAGAATTAATGTTAGGCCTATAACTAAAAAAGGCATTAATAAATTTAGAGATAATATTAATAAAAACCTGCCCCTACTGAATGATCAATCCTGTCATAATAATCCTTGTGAAATGTTTAAA
>CAJQZM010019561.1:0-13043 GCA_907164665.1 Colias nastes | reverse complement strand
GTTTTCAACAACTTCACAGAAATTCAGCCTGTTGGGACTTTATGTAGTAGTTCCCTCATTTTTTGGTTTAAATTGACCGGGCTAAAAGGAAATCGATCAAAAACGTGTAAAATGCATACGATTTTATACTTAATTTAATTACGACTTATAACTACATACCAATAACTATCTTACATGTAAATAGAGCTCAAAATTAATTGACGAAAGTGTAAAACTACCGAGATACATCCACAAAATTCCTCAAGCATTATTTTTACAAGCAACAGTAACTTTTCGTCGCAATTTATACGTAAATCCACGTTTCTAGAGAGAACTTCAAGACAGATTTGTAGCGCAAGTTACCGAAAAAATCCTTGAAAAAAATTTCAACGGAATAAACTTTTTAACGACACTTAATGGACGGAGTTTTTCAGGTAACGTAACCGATCGTGTAACTTTTTATTTAAAATAGGGACAGTATTTAAGTGTTTTATTCGTATTATGAAAGATTACTAGCTCTTACACGTGACCTCGTCTATATAATGCCAGAATTTTTAGGATTAATCAGTCCTATTCAGATTAAGACAAACGATTCTAAAAATGAATCATTATAAGAAAAATACCCTTTAATGCAGAGTAAATTCCCATTAAAATCTAATTAAATCGCTTCGTTAATTGTCTTTTGTTTCCGATATTTCAAAATTTTCAATAGAAATCCTTCAAACTGTGGGGAAAATCAAATAAATCGTTGATCAATGAATAAATCAAATCTTGAATTTTAGATAGTAGGTAGTTTCCAATGTTTTTTTAAACACTAGGCGTATTAGTTTTTCAAAATTTCTACCTTATTGTAATAGATATTTCAATTCGTTCACCCGTTATTGAGTTCTAAATAGTTTAACTAACGAATTTCTTTTTACATAAAGGGACAGGTATAATCCGACAAAATCAGATTGGCACATATCCCTAACAAAAACGGTGGTCTATTTTTAAAATCAGTTCTGATACAATCCGGCAAAATAAGATTGGCATATTACCCTACCAAAAATGGTCTATTTTAAAAGCAAATCAGTTTTGTAAAGACATTTCCTTCCCACATAGCACCAGACAGTCAGTGTAGGACAGTAGGTAGGATACGGTTGTCACTTGATTCCCGTTTTTGGTGTATCATTTACATTGGGCCCGGGCTTTATTGCCATTCAACCTAAACAAATATACAGTAACTTTGGCGAGTGACACAACACAATAGCTTGTAGTGTAAGAGATGGTGAATATTTTTCTCGTTGTTTTTTAAGATATTATTAATATATAAAGGTTATTTAGGACAAATTTTCATGCCCTATTTGAAGCTATTAAAGTTTAATGGACTCGTGATTTTTTAAAGTTTCTTATTTATCTGTGTAACAAATTTAATACTTATCTTTTCAGCCGTTCACATAAAATAATATAGTTACGACGACTTGGCTACGAGTTTGTGACTTCCGAATTTATAATAAATAATATCGCAAAGATTATTCAATAACTTAATAAATTTGGAACATCCTTAAGACAGAAATTCGTCATTAAACCGAAATTAATAATTCCTAAGATATAATAAAACACAGGACAAATATTAATAATACGACTTCGTAATAATATTCAAGCATGTTTCGCGAAAGTTTCGTAAATGCTATATTTTATAATAGGTATATACCTTACATTTTCTATTGGATATAAACTGATATTAAAATATGTACTTTAATACCGTACTACAGACTATAATATTATGACTTAGAATTTGATCATGAAGAGTCCCTTAGCAATATTTAAGTGAGATATTCTCAGAAGTCTAGAAAGTTTGAAGATCAATAAAACCGCCACTTACATAACTCTTCGTTTTTTAATAAACTTTTATTACTTCATGGATATAATAAATTATTGTAACAAGGTGTAAGTTTTGAGCATGAAGCTTGAGTCGCCTAATGATATTGTATTCTCAAAAGTCTAGAAAGTTAGGAGATCGATAAATCCACCACTTAAGAATAACCCTTTGTTTTTCAACTATTATTAACTCATGAAAAGAAATTGTAACTAAAACTGTCGTCGAAAGTTTGAAAAAAAAATATATGAAAGGATAATTGTGACGGTGTCATGAAAAATTATTTTTTAACAAAAGAACTAAACCGCTTACCTAGTTATTGGCTCTAGCTTTTAAATAATAAAAATAATATTCATCAAAATTGGTTGACCCATTCTTATTCCAAAGCGCCGATGTAACAAAACTCATAAATTAAAATATACCTAACATTTGAATTGAGAACCTTCTCCTTTTGGAGCCGCTTGAAAATTTTTGATATCTTTTTAATAAAATTTAGGTACCAAGAGATTTTGAATTGAATTAACAAGATTATAATTTCTCATGCGTGTACTCTAGCAAATAATCGTATTTAACACACATTGAAACGAATTCCTAGAAATTTCTCTAACTGATATAATAGTAACATTTCTCTGTAATACTCAGAACACGTATGATCTTAAATGTCATAACTACACAAGGGCCTGGCCTTGAATGAAACGTGTCCTTTGAATCCACTGGAAGGACAGTCTGAATAGGGTTGTCAACTAAAACATATTGTGTGAATAAAAATACAATATACTATACAGTGACAACCTTGGTAGTTGCATGGCTGAAATAGTTTATAGAGTTGAAACAATTTTTTAAGAAAATTTTACCGTTGAATGTCCTGTTATCAAACCGACATTTACATTTACAGTTATGGAATATTGTAAATCTCAAACTCAAATAATTAGATATAAGTATTAGTATTCAATTAGACTTCGTTTTAAAACGCTTTTAAGGCCTGAATCGGGTAGAATTAATTCCCTTTTAATACCGAAAATTAACTCTTATAACCGTTTTTCTTCTTAGATTCTTAATGTACATATCTAAAAAAATGTATATTATAGTTTCAAATATGATAAAGGGCATGGTTGTTTTAATTTGTTTATTTTACAATCAGGTTTTTTGGAAAAAAATCATGAACTGAGGTCGATTTTTGGACTTTAAACCAAAACGCTAAGTCATGAATGAAATTGAAACACAGGGCATGGTTGTTTTAAATTTTGATTCCATATCCAAATATCTTTTTAATAATTTTTATACGTACTACGGTAGATTCGCGTAGCAAGGTCGCTAGCCCCTATTAAGGCCTTAAATGGTCAAAATATAGAAAAATTAGAATTTACCACCGTTTCGGAAAGCATTTTTAAAAAGTTTTAGTAATTTTTGTAGTTTTCTTATTACATCTGGAATACTTTGTTATATGTGCCAATAAAATATTATAAATAAAGATAACGTCGGCATCCCTAGACGTAGATGAATTACAAGGTTAAGAAAAGATGGACAAAGAAGTGGCCTAGAGGAAATACTCGGGAAACGTGAAGTTATTTATCCATTACGTAGCGACGTATAAAAGGTGATTTTTTATTTTAGAAGATGAACATCCAACAACGGCGTATTTGCTAAGATTAAGTACTTTTGAGGCTTTACAAGTCTGAGTATGGTTTATTTTTTCAACAAGGTAATAATTTTCATACAAAAAAAGAAGAAAGAAAATAATTAAGAAAACAATAATGATAAAGGTCAAATAAATTCAATATTATAGCGAATAAATATTTAATATTATATTTCACTTGGAAATACTTCGGAAAATAGTATTATGGGCAAATTGTATTAAAAAAGTTCACAAAGTATAATATTATATGATTCTCTAGAAGAAATAGTACGTTGGCTCTTAGACTATTAATACAATATACATGTTCAAAGGAAAAGGTAAATTTACATTTTGCTGGACTTAAATATTTGCTCGAAAATGGTAGCTATGAAGGTTCTACTAGAGAAGAATTAAGACCTTTTGATATGCACTTTAATTATTCATTTTGCACTTATTTGGCTTGTATTATAGTAATGGAGTATGTATTGTAGTTTTATTTTTAAATGAAAAAGGGCAAAAGGAGTCATTTTAATATTACTCTAGGTATAGGTAGGTTATATAAGTTATACATATATTTACGTGTAATAGTTTAGTTCCTAAACTGATTAACAAGTATCGATAGAAATTTCAAATTCATCCATTAACTTAACAGTCAATATCACAGACTCACATACATACAATCACGCAAACCTACGTAGGTTTATAATACATTCTTCCTACCCTCTCTCACAAGCTTAAATATTTAAACACACGCAAGATAAGAAGCTATAAATACAGCTAAAGATTTCCCATTAATTGCGCTACACATAAAGCTATATCGATAAGCTATAGCCATGCGTCACCGGCATTAAGCAAAGATACTGATATTAATCTACAGGTTACGAGTTCGTTACCGAAAGATATTGTGGATTAACTTGCCTGTAAATATTGCTGGACGGTCAGCAAATATGATTCAAATATTATAACGTATTAGTTAATAATTGTCATGACATCAATTGTCATGACAGAAACTTGTCCTCTTGTTCTTTCTGCTAAATTCTAATGCAATACACAGGCCATATTTATACAAATAATGACACCATTAAGTTTTATTAGTATAACTAAGGAACTTAAATTCATATTTATTTCCTGAAAAACCTTCCTTCATTTTATGATCAGTAGTGCACCTGTGTTTTCAAATTAACTGAGCAAAACGGATCTTACTAAGTTAAGTAGTAGATATCCTTATACTGCGTTCAATTATTTTACACACTACAATGAACGTATATTTCCCTACAGTTAATTGAAAATAAACATAATCTTAATTCAAAATGTGACCCAATATATTTTTTTTCACATATATTTTTTTGCCAACCCTACCGAACAGAGATGGAGCGAGCGCAGTAAAAGGATCAATTTAATCTCAGCGCATTATCAAGCTTAATTAAAAGGTAGGCGTATTAAGATTATGGTTTACGAAGAGTTTGCATTATGTAACAGTTCATCAGCATCATGTTTACTGTTAATAAAATATTAATGGAGGATATCTCGTTTCGGCAACGCATAATTCGCGGCTCAAATTCGCGCTGGTAATAATTAAAGTTATATTTTTCTTCGGTAATCTGAAAAGCGCAATTTAAATTAATACGAAAGTATACAACAGACTTTATATTAATAATACGTAATTGTATATTATGTATATAGCGCTGTAGGTGATTCACTTTTCAATGCTTTTGTATGTAAAAAAAACTTAGTTAAGAAATTAGTGTCTGTCTACACAGGCAAGTTCTTTTGATCTTAACCTAAAACGGATGCCACTTATTTATTTTTATAGTTTCTAATTACCTAATAATTTATACGCCTATGTAAAAGAATAAGAAATAAACATTATTTATTATTATAATTAAACTTAGTTAATGCTTGTTTGTGTGTCTGCTCTTGCGTTCGGCTCTATCTGTATGTGTGCGCGCGCGCGTGTGTGTGTGTGTATGTGTGTGAGTGTGTGTGAGTGTGTGTGGTGTGTGGGTGCGTGTGAAACAGAGATAGAAAAATAAAAGAAGCAAACGAAGTAGAGTTATTTAGTTAGCTCTCAATAAATCTTCTAATGACTTCAGATTGTATGTTTAAAAATAAATTGTATCTTTTAAGTCACAATGAACAAAGCAAGGCACTTAACCTAGTTTATTTGTATACAAACCGTCCGCCATTTTAAATTGCGAAGACAATATTTATTTAAATCTGATCAGGGTTTTAATCAAAAAGAAATTAGCAACAATATTTTAATTAACAAGAATATAGCCTTCCTCGATAAATGGGCTAACTAACACCGAAAGAATTTTTCAAGTCGGACCTTCAAGATTTCGATGACGGATTTTCAAGTCCTGAGATTATCGCGTTCAAACAAACAAACAAACTCTTCAGCTTTATAATATTAATAAGTAGGTATAGATAATCTTACATAGATAAAATGTTTTTGCAATTTCATGGAAACAAATACTCTTCCATTTTAGTTATTGTAAGCTCAGGTTCGTAAAAGTATGTTATTTTAAGAAATACCCTTTGAAGGTAGCTTGCACGGCGTATAAAAATATAAAAGGTAGCCCTTTCTAAATAGAAGAGAATGGGAATAGATTTTAATATAATTGTACTAGGTTTAATGTTAATTAGTTTTATGTTTAGAAATTCAAGGATTTGAATCGCGTACGAATATTCTAACCGCTAACGTATCATCATATCATTTATAGGTAATCATTTTTAACAAAAACATAAACCGAATTAATCTTTCAATTAAAAAAATAATCATCAAAATCGGTTTACTCAGTTGCAAGTTCTGAAGAAAGAAACACAAAAAATACAGTCTTATTGGGAACCTTTTTTTTAAATATAATGTCTAACGTATCTTGTAGTTCGAATAGAGTACATAATATTACCGAAACAAAATGAACATTGAATAAAATACAAGACTAAAAGAAATATGGAGCCGAAAAACTTCGCTAGCGAATCTTCATCCCATCAATTGAGTATCATTGATTGGTTTTTAAACGAGCGATTTTGTGAAAGATTTATTGCGGTCAGTAATGAATTTGAAATTGGGAGGTCGAAAGAAAATTCTTACTTTCTCTACTTAACTTTATAACGTTGTATAATTTACTAGCTGTGACCGTGGTTTTACCCGCATTGCTCTACTATTTGTCTTAGCGTGATATTAGATAGCCTATATATAGCCTTTCACTATCACTGAAATAGTTTTTCAAAACGGACAAGTACTTCCTGAGATTAACGCATTAAACCAAACAGACATAGAAACAGAATCTTCAGCTTCAATATTAGTATAGATATTGCTTGGTACTCGAAAGTCGACCGGTTAAAAAGTAATTTCACCTGTGTTCCACTGCATCGCGATCTAACAAACATTCGACAAAATATCTGCATTCTACTACAAAATTTATGTCACCGTGAAACTTGGCAGAAACATTCCAAAATATGCACGAAAAGACCGCCAGATTTTAATACATATTTATAGACATAACTTCTCTTCTCTATCCATTCATCATCGTTTAAAAGTTAGCATCTCCATACGTATGTCTGTTTATCCATTACATTCTAAAAAACATTTTTCTCTGATAATATAATCTAAGTTTAATTCCTTACCAAAATTTCTTACGCTTAAATAATAACCATACTTCTGAAGAAAGATACAAAAATTACGTTCAAGCCTATATAGTTCAATAACAACCGTGTAAAACAGAGTCCCATACACATACCTCATATATTATATATTCCCTCTATATATAAAGTAAATTCTATTCAAAATAAACACAAGCAATTTGCTATATTACGTTACATACACTCGTCGTACGAGGCCCAGGGGGTTCCTTATTGTGGAAGTTAGACCGCAAACGTCCAGACGACAGTAAAGCTCTATTGCACGTGATATTACCTTGATATATGGCCTTTATTTTGGATATTGTTAATGGTAATAAATATTTATATATTCCGAAGGTACATGTTAGAAAATTAAATGAACTCATGATGAAAGGAGCTCCTTATATCGCCACTGCCATTTGCTTGATGAAGGAATACAATATTTTTTTTAATTATGCGTAAAAACAATAAATATATTACTAATATAGAAAAAAAAATAACTAACAGGTATAATTTGTATATTAAATGTTGTCTCTAAAAACGTTTAAATGTCAAAAAAGCATACAAATTCTTTAAAAAAATAAAAAAAAACAATGGCTACACAAATGCCACGCAAAAGGCACGGAACTCGTATAACAAAGGACCAAAATATTCTTATAATCAGGTCACTAGTTTGAATCCAATATGTACAGAGCCCGAGGAGAAATAATTTTGCCGCCGACTTTTCATTTCCTCCAATGAAGACAGCACAGGTTTTGTTCTTTTTTAAACGAACGCTTAAATGTAACCGGCCAGTAACTTTTCAATTTTAGTACAATACCTTTGCTTATCTGTGATTTCTGATAAAAAAAATTGTAGTCTATGAAAATGGAATAGAAAAAAAGCTATTCATTTATTTATTTATTTAAAAAACATCACTTGCCATTACAGGTCATGCCCAATGCGACAGAGATACAATTTTATTTTCAAAACAAACAACTAACTTAAAAAACTAAATAAATATTATTATAACTAAGTATATTTCTTTATTGTAAAATGAAACCTTTTAGATGGGTTAGGACTAAAAATGCTTAGTACAGCAAGGTGTCCCCATTACCCTTGTGGGGTATGGGGGCAGATGCGTTTAACATCTGTTACGCTGATCGATATTTTCTTTGGTGATCAGCCTTCTGTTTTCTGCTAGATAGGGATTTGTATTATTTTTCTCCATGGTTTTTTAGTTCTATAACGTTTACCAAATGTTTACCATGATAGCAGGCGGACAAACAAAACCTTATTTAATGTTAAAAACATAAAAGTGAAGTCCCATGTACCCTAGGAGGGTAAGGGGCAGATGCATTATGCATACATCTGTTTTTCTGACCGATATATTCTTTAGGGGATCAGACCTCTGTGTCCTGAAAAATTATTTATGACAGCTCGGCAGGTAGACACAGTGATGGCTGCCATTTCGTGCCGGATATTTTCTTTTAAATGCACTAGGGAAGTTGGTTTGTTGGCATACACAATGGCAGCCATCACTGTGTCTACCTGCCGAGCTGTCATAAATACTGTAATTTTACTGTTCGATTAAATGAGTGCCATGAACGCAATGGACTGCATTTGGACGATATTATTTTTATGAAATAAATTCCCATATTATGCACTTTAATAATTAATAAACATTTTTTCAATACACCGCTTACTTTTTTTTTATTCATCCACAAAATATAAACTTTCTTTTGAAACACCTTGTATATAAAACTCAAAGGTGACTGATATGGTGATCTATCAACGCACAGCCCAAACCACTGAACGTATCGGGCTGAAATTTGTCATGCAGGTAGATGTTAGGACGTAGGCATCCGCTAAGAAAGGATTTCCCGAAATTCTTGCGGGAACGGGGAAAAACGGGGATGCACGTACAAAGTCGTGGGCGGAAGCTAGTAGTCTATAAAATAGTTACCTTACAATATTGAATATTCTTTATACTCTTGAAACTGCTAAACCGTTTTAAAGAGATATCCTTGGAGAGAACTCCTAATTACATTTCGAGTTTTGTAAATAACGATTGGATCGCCCAGTAAGAGTTTGATTGTTCTATCAAAAGATACGAAACGTGCCTAATTGTTTCAGTTTAGGCTGTTTTCACATTGTCTGACAACTTCCAAATTTAGTTGGGAATTTAACGGCCATGTTTTATAGTTTGAATTGGGAGAGATTAATATTTTATGATTGAATAATCATATTATCATAAGAACTGTTGCCAGCTCTTTTGATTCTCTTTACTAAACAACCATCAATTGATAAAAATTACAGTTCATTGTTCTTTATGGAGTTTATGCGTTTCAACTATGGAGTTTCTTGCCGGTTCTTCTCCATAGATACTGCTTGCCGAATCGGTGGTAAATGTTAAAAATATGTAATGACGATTTGAAAGTGCTTCTAAAAGAAGTCTAATTGAATAAATAAATGTTAGAGTTTGAGTTTGAGTTTGAGTTTAGCATTAAATTAATAATAGTTTAGAATTTTCATACCATCTGTAGTCTAATAACAATTTCTAAGCATAAACATTCTAGTACCTAAGCCATGGAATTGTTCCTTGGAATATCGATTAGTCAGAGTATGCCTTCCGAACAACCTGTTACCTGTCAAATATTTATATAGAACTAGCTGATCTCCTCGGCTTCGTTCGGATAGATTTTTTATCATTTATTATCCTAATTCAGCATAATTAACTCTATTTAATATTATGCTACCATTCCGCCCACGGCTTCACCTGCTTAGTTAAAGAAAATCCTAACATTTCTCAGATCTAAAACTATCTTTTTACTAAATATCAGCCAAATCGGTTTAGTGATTGAGGCGTGAAGAAAAGAGAGATATACCTACAGAGTAACTTTCGTATTTTTAATATAGTCAGAAAATAGTAGGGATGATAAAATTTCGTATTTAGATCAAGATGTTTTAAATTTTAACGGCATTACAATATTATTCAATACAGTCTAGGATAACTTCAAAAAGGTAGCTCTTATATAATGGAATCAAGAACATTGCAATTTAGAAATACTCAAGCCTTACTTTTGAGTTGTTTTAACTTCATTGTTTAAATTGCGTTAAAAACTTGAGACGCTCAGTTTCAAAGTTACTATATTTAGACTATATTTTGAGTCATTTGTATTGTTAATATCTTATTTAATTTATCATTACATAGTGTAAAATAAAGTTGCCGCTGCCTGTCTGTCCGTCTGTCCCTATGTCATCTTTAAAACTACTCCTCGGATTTTGATGTCAAACTACTCAACGGATTTTGATGTGGTTTTGTAATAGATAGAGTTCAAGAAGGTTTTAATATAGAATCTGTTGTGTTATGTTATGGACAACACGGGCGAAGCCGAGGGAGGAAAGCTAGAGTTATATAATAAATGGGCTTGGTTTAAGTTGTATCAAATTGTATAATTAGTAAAAATAATCATTTTAACAAAGAAAAGTATCAAACAATTTAATTTCATAGAACCAATAAAGTAATTTGAGATTAAAACGACAGTTTATATTTTCCTGGAACATAATTAATGCAAAATTCCTTGTACAATATTATGGTAAAATTAGCTATCCACATAAAGTGGCCGAAATTAATATCAACAACAAGCTTGATATCATAAGTATGATACTCGTATTTTAGTATGTTTGTCTATTAAATGAAGTATCTACGAGAGTTATTAATATTTTCGTCTTCTTTATTTATTACTGTGATGTTTATTTTAGAGTGTATAATGTTCTGTTTCTAAGTCAGATGTTAAGTAAAATTCTAATTTAGTATAAATATGTTACTTACTGATTTAATTTATACTGACGATGATTCTTACCTCATTGGAAGTAATGAAAAACCTTAATAATTAACTGTTTTCGTCGTCGCATATAAAAAGAAATAAAACGCTAACGACCATGAATCCGAAAATTTAATCTAAATTCATGCAATGTTGCTTAATTGAGTAACCCACACAGGAACGTTCCAATTTTTTAATATTCGTAGGATTTACTTATTTTTAGAACGCCCTTTAAGACCACGTTAATAAAAATGTCAGATTACTGGATTTTTACCATTTTTTCCAGCAATATAAATACAGCCATATATTAAAGGTCTTCAATATAATATTTCTAAACTGTTTTAATAATAAACAGGAATATTTATCCTTATTGGTTTTTCTTCATAGAATAATTTCCAGTATTTGTATAATTTCTCGTATAGTTCTTCATTAGAAGCCATGTAATCTTTAAGAGGCCGTATCGCTTTTTAGAGTGATTTTGACTTGTTTCTTTAATTCTTTAGGAGCTCGTTTAAAAAAACTAACTACTATGTTATATGAAAGTAATGGTATAATTTAAAATTCTCTAGAATATTCGATTATATAGATTTGCCGTAACAACGTTTGCGCTCCCGTATATAATCGAAAATTCTAGAGAACTTTAAATTATTCCATTTCTTTCATAAAACATGTAATATGTATTTTTTTTATTGCAAATTTTTAAGCATTAACCTATCATTTAGTGTGTATTTTTTATTTTTTTTTAACTCTGTTGTAAGAACTAGAAATTCGACGCCATATACGCATAAAATTTCATCAAAGTAAGGCTATTTTAACTTAGATGTTCTTTGATTTTTTCAATAAAAGTACATAAATTGCCTCGAACATATTTTAGGATGTCTCAGTGTCTTTACTGTAGTATATTTTATAAGAAAACTTCTTCTATTAAATTCCGTGTAAAATACAAAGACACGAACGTCCCGCATGGAAAAAATTGAAACACGCCTTAGGTTATTGGCTATTAAACAAACTGGACAATGAATATCAATAAATTGTCTCGAACGTATTTTAGATATTGAATGAATCTTTAATTTAAGATATCATCACACATTGTTACTAATTTAGTTTTGTTAAACGAGCGTCTAAAGAATTACAGAAACAAGTAAAAATCACTCTAAAATCGTTTAGGACTCTTAACATTGCCAACATTTTCAATTTTAAAAACTCATTCCTCATAATATTTCAATTGAAGCCCCATGTGTATTGCGCCTAAATATTCGATACAAAATTAATGTCAAAAGTTACGCTCACAGTACAATCGATGCTAATGAAAAATTAATTAGATTTGAATGGCGCTGTGTACAGACCCTTACAATCAATAGGCGGTACACACAGAACGAGCAGCCTCGGGAAGCAATTACTACGCAAAACTCGGTCAGTGTGGACGTGGCTTATCATCAGCCCATACATAGTGTTCACACTGCAGGGACATGGGCCTCCTATGAGACTACAGGCCATACTCTACCACGCTGAACAAGTGCGTTGGCAGATGTCACATGTCGTTATGGGCCCATTACACAATTGGCAGCGTTGGGCAAGTAGAGGCAATCACGATAGTGTAGAGTACCATAATGTCTCAGATCAGCCATCATTGTGGATGTTTATTTATAATGGCCGTAATGGCGGCGACCATCGACGATTATTTGTTGGGCCAACGCTGCCCATTGCTTCCTCACGATGTTTTCCTTCACTATTTGGCTCGGCCGAGGAAAATGGTGTATGTTCGCGAGGCTGCTTGCTGTATAGAAACTCAATTATATTTCAATTGCGTTGTATACAGAGCTTTATACCAATTACATTTGGCATTACAATGCTTTCACGTTTTGTTTTGATCGTTGTATTGTTATCGTTCGCGATTTCGTTTTGCTGGTGTTCTCGAACGCTTTGGATGTTTTATGTTGGTGTCAATGATTATGGCCTGATGGATTTTGGTCTTCAAGGAGAATTTTTCGTGTTGTATGGTGTTGTTTGTAGATTTGTGTGCTTTGTAAATATGTGTTTAAATCTGTTCATATAAATAATATTGAAGTTTTTTGCTAGACATTTTAAAATTAGTCGTTTTTAAAATAGTTTATTAATTGTCCGTATTTAAGCAAAAAGGAACCACCCAGCAAAAACGCAC